>JAQQSK010000310.1:0-14141 GCA_028658325.1 Potorous gilbertii
GGGGCACCCCTGCGGTCGGCCCTTCAGGGCTCTCTGCAACGGAGATCTCCCTCACCGCGTTGCTGCGCGGCTTCCACTGCTCCAGAATTTGTCAGGAGCTCTTTTTACCGGAAATCTATGGGTTGTGGGTTCGGACCTAGCATAGGTGAGTCTTTCTACTCCGCCATCTTGGCTCCGCGCCTGTGGATCATTTCTCAAGCTACAGTGACTGGAGCTCCATTGCCTTGGAGGGCTCAGTGTAGATGGCAAAAAAGATGACTAGGGTGGAATGAAAAGAGGCTATGTCTTTGAAGAGAACATTGCCAAAGTTCATTCTTTTCAGGGGGTAATCCCTAGTTTCTTTCTTAGTGCAGTGTAGAGATTTCTTTTCCCATGTGTTTATTGAGAGAAAAATGACTATCACAGTAAAGATGACATGGAGAAAAATAACGTGATCAAAATAATGCCTAGTGAATGTGGTTAAAGAAGAGAGATAAGCTGGGAAATAAAGTGAAGCATGACATATAGAAGTCAGAGAGGCCTGGATTCAAGTTATGAGTGACATGACCAACTGCATGACCACAGGCAAGTAACTTAAGCTCTCAATGCCCTAGATAGCCATCGAAGGTTATAAATTCTGGAAGAGTTACTGATCTGCATTAGTGGATGGACTTTCTGCCCAGGCTTCACTATAACAAAATTACACATATGGACCTAGCTCTCAAATAGTAACAACAACAAAACAGGATGTACTAAGCTAAAGAAGCAGTAAAGAAAAAGAATTTTTTTAAATGGTCAGTGAAACAAACAATATGTGAATAGACTTAGAAATGAAAATGATAGACAACTGCAAGTAGGGGTGGGGATCGGGCTAGGGGGGAGAATAGTGTTGGGCGGGTATTTTATTTTAAATTGCAGCAAATAAAGAAGGGAAAGGATGTTTAGGAATGACTGATTTATTTGAAGTACCATAATTTGAATTTTATTTTTATGCTTGTGATGCATAGAGGTTTTATGGAATGGAGAAAGAGTACTCTGTCATCTTGCTATCTACAAATGCCCTCCATGACATCTTCTTTTAGTCTGTTAGGGTAAGATATCATGGAAATGCTGGCATTCTTTTATGATAGCAATTTTATTGTTTCTCAGCCTATTTGGATTAGATTAAGTGGAGTGTTTGTTGATAATAAACTATATGATGGCAAATCGAACCTTGAATATAATTACCTTCCAAAAGAATTTGTATTTCATTAATCCCATCTGGAAAAATTTGAAAAATTCATGTATGTGTGTATGTGTATGTGTGTGTGTGTGTGTGTGGATACACATAGATATATATTATATATATACGTATATATATATATATATATATATATATATATATACATAATATATCTATGTGTGTATAGAAAGAGACAGAGACAGACGCTGAGGTTTATCTGTAGTACTTGAATAATACAATTTTATTATGAACAGTTGTACATAGTACAGATAGAATGTTGAGCTCAATAGATAGAAAACTTTGACCTTACTGCTTTATTCAAGTTTTGTTCTGGTTCAAATTCATTTACAAATAAGAGAGATCAGATTTTCAAAAAGAAAGAGTGTCAGGAGTCCTAAATTGGATATTTCTATAATAGAAGACTTTGATCTCTCACTTGACTTAACCATTATGAAAGAAAGACCTAATCTTAGCCTGAGGGTAATCTGCTTGACTTTTGTTAGCTGGATAGAGTCTATGTCTAAAGACTTTTAGCCTCCATTTATTAAGGACTAGTTCCAGCCATTACACCCTAGCAGATTGAAGCTGAGATGGATTGTCTGGTCCTGAAAACATAAGCCCAGGAGACTGCTGCAGAGAATAATACTCAGCAAAGATATAGAGACCACAAGGAGCTAGCAAAGCCAAAAATAATATGACTAGAATACGTCATACAAGAATATAACTAGATATTGACAGAAACCATACAATATTGGAAGGCCTCCCTATCCACCTCCTAGGTGTAGGCCCCTTTCTATGTGATTGCTATACATACTAATTCTTCCTATTAATGTAAGAGACACACACACACACTTGTTTGTATTGGATATCTGGGAGAAATATTTTATTGGAAGTCCTTCTACAGTAATATCCTACCAAACATAATTCATCTGGGCAATAGTTCTGAACCAGTTTACTTTGGCTAACTAGAGAAAGAACTAAATAAATACCATTTGTGGGGTCTTGAGAAAGGGTAAAGAACCAAAAATATTTTCAACCTGAGGTAGATAGTCAGGGGATTTTATATGTAAGAAATGATTGCACACAGGACATAGACAGATATATATATATATATAGATAGATAGATATAGATATAGATAGATAGATAGATGAGAGATTGATGTGGATATCTATAAATCTCCTATGCTTAACATCCACATATACACACACACACATGTGTGTATATACATATATGTGTATACAAACACACATAGATGTATGTATATACATATACATATATACACATGCATGCATACATATATACATGCCTAAGCCATTTTTCGTATACATATGGTATATACCTTTTCTATACTGAGTAATGTGTATTTTGCTGTCTGCTCATCACTTTTTCTAGCATAATAATATTCCATTACATACATGTAGCCCAACTTGTTCAGTCATTCTGCAATTGAAGGGCACCCTCTCAATTTCCAATTCATTGCCCCACAAAAAAAACTGTTATTAATATTTTTATACAGATAGGATCTTTTCCCTTTTTTATGATGTCTTTGTGATATAGACCTAATAGTGGTATTGCTCAATCAAAGTGTATGCACAATTTTATAGCCCTTTGGGAATAGCTCCAAATTGCTCTCCAGAGCAATTCCAGTTTACAACCCCACCAACAATACATTAATTTTCCAATTTTTCTACATCTCCAACATTTATCATTTTTCTTTTCTCTTGTATTATTCAATCTGATAAGTATGATGTGTTACTTCAGAGTGATTTTAATTTGGATTCCTCTAATCAGTAGTTATTTAGAACATTTTTTCCTTATGCGTATAGACAGCTTTAATTCCTTCATCTGCAAACTGCCTGTTCATATCCTTTGACCATTTACCAGTTGAGGAATGACTTGTATTCTTAAAAAATTGATTCCATTTCCTACATATTTTGAAAATGAGGACTTTGTCAGAAACACTGGTTGTTGAAAACCGTTTCACATCTTTCTGCTTTCCTTCTAATGTTGGTTGAATTGCTTTTGCTTATGTAAACCTTTTTCAATTCAAGGTAATCAAAATTATCCATCTTGCATTTCATATTGCTATCTCTCTCCTGGTTGGTCATAAATTCTTTGCTTCTCCGTAGATCTGACAGGTAAATTAATCCTTGAACTCCTAATTTGCTTTTGGTTTCACCCTTTATACCTAAATTGTGTATCCATTTTGGCCTTATTTTGGCATATGATATGAGACATTGGTCTATGCCTAGTTTCTGTCATATTATTTTCCAGTTTTCCCAGCAGTTTTTGTCAAATAGTGAATTTTTATCCCAGAAGATGGATTCTTTGGGTTTATGAAATAGTAGATTACTATAGTCAATGACTACTGTGTCTTGTATACCCAACCTATCTTCCTGATCCACTGTTCTATTTCTTAGCAAGTTGTTCTTCCATTTTAAGTTTGTTATTATTTTTTCTAGCACTATAAAATAATTTTTGGTGATTTGATTGGTATGACACTGAATAAGTAAATTAATTTAAGTAAAATTGTCATTTTTATTATATTAGTTCATCCAATTCATGAACAACTGATATTTTTGCTGTTATTTAGATCTGACTTTATTTATGTGAAAAATATTTTTTAATTGTGCTCATATAGTTCCTGTGTTTGTTTTGGCAGGTAGACTCCCAAGTATTTTATATAGTCTACAGTTATTTTAAATAGAATTTATCTCTTGCTTCTGGGCTTTCTTGATAATACATAGATATTTACATGGCTTCATTTATACTGAAACTTTGTTAAAATTGTTAATTATTTCAAGTATTTTTAGTTGATTCTCCAAAATTCTCTAAAAATGCCATCATATCTTCTGCAAAGAGTAATAGTTTTGGTTCCTTATTGCCTATTCTAATTTCTTCATTTTTTTCTTCTCTTATTGCTGAAGTTAACATTTTACTCGATATTGAATAATAGTGGTGAAAATGAGCATCCGTGTTTCACCCCTGATCTTATTAGGAATGCATTTAGCTTATCCCCATTATACCTAATGCTTGTTTAAGGTTTTAGATGGATAATACTTATCTTTTTGATGAAAACTCCATTGATTCCTCTACTCTCTAATGTTTTTTAATAGGAATGGGTGTTGCATTTTATCAAAAGCTTTTTCTGCATCTATTGAGATAAGTATATAATTTCTGTTAGTTTTGTTGTTGATATGGCCAATTATGCTAATAGTTTTCTTAATGTGAACCAGCCTACATTTCTGATATAAATTCTATCTAGTTGTAGTATATTATCTTCATGATAAATTGCTGTAATCTCTTGGCTAATATTTTATTTTAAAATTTTGCATCAACATTCATTTTCTGCTCAATTTTTGCTCTTTCTGGTTTAGGTATCATAACTATATTTGTATTATAAAATGAATTAGGTAAAACTCCTTCATCACTATCTTTCCAAACAGTTTACAAAGTATTGGAAATAAATGTTCTTTAAATGTTTGGTAGAATTCACTTGTCGCTCCATCTGATCCTGGAGATTTTTGTTAGGGAGTTCATTGATGGCTTGTTCAATTTCTTTTGTTCTAATATGGGATTATTTAAATATTGTTGTTATTGAAATATTTTATTTCTTCTGTTGATCTAGGAAATATATACACTTATTTGTAAATATTCATCCATTTCACTTTGAAGGTCAGATTTTTTTTTGCATACAGCTGGGCAAAATAGCTCCTAATTATTGCTTTGATTTACTCTTCATTGGTGGTGAATTTGCCCTTTTCATTTTTGATATTGGTAATTTGGTTTTCTTCTGGCTTTTTAAAAAAAATCTATTTTGTTTTTAAAATTTTAAAAATTTTGTTTTTTTCTCATAAAACTAGCACTTAATTTTATTTAAAATAAAATTCAATAGCTTTCATACTTTTAATTTTATTAATCTCTCCTTTGATTTTTAGAATTTCTAATATGGTATTTAATTGGGGTGGTTTAATTTGTTCTTTTGTTAGCTTTTTTAGTTGCTTGCCCAATTCATTGATTTTCTCTTTCTCTATTTTATTCATGCAAACATTAAGAGATATAAAATTTCCCCTAAGAACTATTTTGTCTGCATTACATAAATTTCAGCATGTTGTCATAATTGTCATTCTCTTCAATGAAATTATTAAGTGTTTCTATGATTTGTTGTTTAGGCTACTCATTCTGTAGGATTAGATTATTTTCTTCCCAATTAATTTTTAGTCTATATTTCCATGGTCCTTTAATACATGTAATTTTATTTCATCAAGCTCTTAAAAAGATGTATTTAATATATCTGCCTTTCTGCATTTGATTGTGAGATTTTTATGCCATAATACAGGGTCAGTTGTTGTGTAAGTGCCATGTACCACTGAGAAAAAGGCATATGCCTTTCTATCCCCATTCAGTTTTCTCCAGAGGTCTATCAGCCCTAACTTTTCTAAAATTCTATTCATCTCCATAACTCTTTTTTGTTTATTTTGCAATTAGATTTATCTAGTTTTGAGAGGGGGAGGTTGAGGTCCAATGCTGGTATGGTTTTATTTTTCTGCCTATAACTCACTTAATTTCTCCTTTAAGAATCTGGATGCTTATTTAGTGACTATATGTTTATTATTGATATTACTTCATTGTCTATTGTACCTTTTTAGCAAAATACAGTTTCCTTATTTTTTGAATTAAGTCTATTTTTACCTTTGCTTTGGCTGAGATCAGGGTTGCTACCCTTGTTTTTGTTTTTAACTTCAGCTAAAGCATAATATATACTGCCCCAGACTTTTGCCTATCCTTCCTGTGTATCTCTCTGCTTCAAATATGTTTCTTGTAAACAACGTATTGTAAGATTTGGGTTTTCAATCCACTCTGCTATCAGTTTTCATTTTATATGGGAGTTCATCCTACTCACATTCAGTTGTGATTACTAAATATGTATCCCCCTCCATCCTATTTTTCACCCTGTTTAGACTTTTCTGTCTCCTTTCACTCTGTCCCTCCTCACCAGTGTTTTGCTTTCGACCACCACCTGCCTTTAATTGCCCTCTCTTCTTTCAGGCCCCCTTTCCTTTCCCTTTCCTTTTCCTTTTCCTTTCCTACCTCCCTAAAGAGTAAGACAATTTTCTTTTCTTCACTGAGTGTATAAGTTATTCCATCTTTGAGTCAAATCAGATGAGAGTATGGTTCAAACAATGCTCATCCATTCTCTTCTCCCCTCTTCAGTAATAGGTTTTTGTGTCTCCTCATGTGATGTAATTTACCCTATTCTTCTTCTTCCTTTCCTCTTCTCTGAGTACAATCCTTTTTTTCATACCTTAATTTTTTTTGTGCTCATATCAAAGGCAATTTATACGCACACCCTCTGTTTATCTATCTATCCATCTATCTATCTATCTATCCTAATAGAGATACAATTCTCAAGAAGTATAAATATCATCTTGCTATGTAGGGATGTATACAATTTAATCTTATTGAACATATAAACTTTTCTTTCCTGTTTACATTTTCAGGATTCTCTGGAGTCTTGCATTTGAGATTGAATTTTCTTTTCGGCATCAGGAAAGTTCGATAGTCCCGTATTTCATTGAATTTCTATTTTTCCCCTGAAAGGTTATGATCAATTTAGGTGGGTAGTTTTGTAATCCACGCTCCTTTGCCTCCTGGAATATCATATCCCAACTCCTCTGATCCTTTGATGTAGCAGATGCTAAATCCTGTGTAATCCTGACTCTGGCTCCTTGATATTTGAATTGTTTCTTTCTGGATTCTTGACATGTTGGTTCCGGAGTCTGGCTACAATGTTCCTTCTTTTCATTTTTTGGATCTCTTTCAAGAGATGTATTCTTTCTTTCTTGAAGAAGTGTATTCTTTCAATAACTGCTTTACCCTATGGTTCTCTGATAACAGGGCAGTTTTACTTGATAATTTCTTGAAAGATGCCATCCAAGTATTTTTCTGATCATGCCCTTCAGGCAGTCCAATAATTCTTATATTATCTCTCCTAGATCTGTTTTCTTGGTGAGTTGTTTTTCAAGAGGTATTTTAAATTTTCTTCTTTTTTAATTTTTTTTGATGTCTAATAGGATCATCAGCTGTCATTTGCCTAATTGTAATTTTTAGGAAATTATTTTTTTTAGTTAGCTTTTGTACCACCTTTTTCACTTGGCCAATTCTACTTTTTTAAGGAGCTATTGTCATCAGTGGATTTTTTTTTTCCATTTGACCAATTCTATTTTTTAAGGAATTATTTCCTCAAGTCAATTTTTGTCCTTCCTTTTCCAAGCTGTTGATTCTTTTTTTTATAATTCTCCTGTGAAACTCTCATTTCTTTTCCCATTTTTTCTTCTACCTCTCTTATTTGAATTTTATAATCCTTTGTGAACTCTTCCAAGAGGACATTTTTGGGTTTGAAGCCAATTCATATTTTCCTTTGAGGCATCACATGTAGGCATTTTGACATTGTTTTACTATTTTGAGTTTGTGTTTTCATCTTTCCTATCACCATATTAGCTTTCTATAGTCAGGGCTCTCTTTTGTTTCTTATTCATTTTAAGACTATTATGTGGCTCTCATCCTGGATCATGGGAGGAACTTTCCTAAGCTTTCTTATGCTTGGGTCCACAGACCTTGGGGCCACAGACCTGGGGCCACAAGCATTTCATGGTGCTTGTGACTTGCCCACTGTGCTGGGATAGCCTAGTCTAGTCTAGTCACTGACACCTGTTGTGTCAAGGTTACATGGCTTGCAATTTACCTTCTGCATTGGGGCTGGGGGTCTTACAGTTGGCTTTCTGTGCCACTACCCTAGTGAGCCAGGACAGAGAGACCTCAGTTGCTGATCTGTGATGTCATTAAGGGCCTCTAGCTGACTTATCTGAACACTACACTGGGCTGCATATCCCTTTTACCCAAATGAGAGTCCCTTCTTGAAGTCCTTCTAAGTTATCTTAAGTTGGAAAATTATTTCACTCCATTTTTTTGTGGGTTCTGTGGCTCCACAATCTGTTTATGGATTTGATTAATTTTGTTTCTGAGGGAAACTAAGAGAGCTTAGGCAACACCCTGGTTTCTTTCCTTCATCTTGGCTCCACCCCCTTGTTCCTATTGTTTCATATATTGTATAAGCATTTTATTTCTAAAGAGAATCAATTTTAAAAAAAAACATGTTATATGAAATTGTATATGTTACATGCAATTGTAATCTGATTTCTCCTTGGACATCAAATGATAGTTGTTAAGACAACAAAACTATATATGTTCCTGGGCTCAATCACAATGTATCAAAGCCATAGCACAGAACTCTGCCCTTTATCTTACTCCAATTTATATGACTTTTACTATTCTTTAGGCTCATGAAGACAAAGCCCCTGCATGTGTATATGACTATATGTAAATGGAACTATGGGTAAGAAGATGTTCCCATCAACACTCTCAATTTTAAGAACTTATAATTTTTCTTTTTTTCCTTCTTCTTACCTTGCCCATTCCTACCCCCTCCCAAAAAAAAGTTCAATTAGCAAAAACAAAGTAAATCAGTTCAACTGAAAATTAATTTTGGAGTTTGATAAAAAAAAAATCACTTAACAACAGATCTTATTTTTTTTCCTTAAATGACTCAACGTTCCCTGCCCTGAGGGTATTTAAAATATACATGAGAGAATATAGTCAAATACTCAAATGAATGTGTGATCTCATTGATTCTAGTACCTTATCTAGTAATATATATTACAATTTATGAAAACCTGTTCATCTTCTATGGTTTTTCTCTATGTCTCTCTATAAGTTAACAGTGGAGCCTGCTGGCTGTCTACAGGACTTTCCTCATTTTCACCATGGTATCTATCCTTTTCTTCATATCATGGAATAACTTGATGACATCTTTTACTCTTGTTTTTCAGACTTTTTCATTGCTTACATGCTAAAGATAATTTACAATCACAAGTCTCCACTGCAACAAAAACCTTTAGAAAGACTCTTGGGATAGACTTGCAATTCCTCAAAGGAATGGGATTGTCCTTCTTTCCAACATATGAAAAACATAGTAGACGAAGAATGTCTGTTTGCCCAGATTTCAAAATGCATTTATATGGCCACTTTCTAAAGCCTGTCTACTAGCATCTATATTTGGAGTAAACAGTAGAAACAGATCATGAGTTGAGCTCAGAGTTGAAAAGGAAATAAGCAGGTTGAAAATATTTCAGGAATTTGCAAAGCTTTTTCACCAACTCCAAGTTTCCTTTGCAGCAGGGTTCTATTGTTTTTGAAGTGACATTTCACTAGTGATGAAATAAGGCAGTGAGTTCAGAAATATACCAGAGTTTGATACAACATGAGCAGAAACAAATAAGAGAAGCAAGTGATCTTTTCTGGCTAGATGTATTAGACAAGACTTCCTGGAGAAGGTTGCACTTGAGCAGGAGATTCAAGATAGGAAAATATTGTAAAAAAAATCAGGTTTCCTTTTTTAGAGCTACAGTATACTTCAAAGCATTTGGAAAATCATGACAACTTCTATCTTCATTTTCAAAATACATACTTGTTTCAAAAAGCACTGAAGCTCCTTTGACAGGGCTGAACAACCTAGATTATAAATAAATAGTATTGAATAGCTAATCATAGACTGAATTATTATGAAGTGCTAATATCAGACACTCCACATGTGTAGGAAGCTGTTTCTATAAGCTGTTTGACTGTGTAGTGAGGTGTGATGCTTCAAATACACAAATATATAAATACACTTGGACAGACACAGTATATTCAAAGCTTCTCACGCTGAAGCAATGGCAGCTGTGTATTTCAACAATACAGCATTTAAGTAAACAAAACAGTGAATTCATTTAAATAGAATGTCACAAATGCAAATAAATATAACCATTGATTTCAATGGGTTATTAAGCTGTCTTCTTTTTTCAGTTGCTCTCTTCTGAAACATACAAGAAAATTAAATACATAGAGGGTGACATTGTTGTGAAGAATATAAATGGCCAAATGTCAAGACATTCAGGATTAAAGCTAACACTGCAAAAGCAATATGCTTGTGTGCTGTGTACTAGAATGGAAAATAGAACATGAACATGACCCTGCTTGCTTGCAAAATGGGAATGCAGACTAGTTTTGACCCTAACAAACAGTGGCTGTATATGACCTTGGACAAATCACTCAAAGTTTTCTGTTTCTTAGTTTCCCTATCTGTAATAGAGCCCTGAAAAAATATTGATGTTTAAGGGTAAAGAAACCCTCAAGTTAATGGGAAATATGTTTGTTTTACATTACAGTGTACACAAAGGAGTAAGATATGATCTACAGGGTGACTGAATTATGACCAAGGACCTACTGAAAAGATTTGCATGTACTTATCTGTATTTCAGTTCTATTACTCCTGTAGAATGTAAACATTATGAATGAATGAATGAATGAATAAAGCATTTATTAAATGCAATGTACAAAGCATCATGCTAAATACTGGAGATACAATAAGAAAAACAAGAGAAACAGAAATTATAAGATAATTTAAAAAAATAAGGTGAATAGAAAAAATAAATCTCTGCCCTTAAGGAGCTCACATTCTAACTGATGAGACAACACACATGCTAGTCAGATGGAAAGATTCTATGGTCCTTAGGGGTACAGCAGCATAATAGATGTAAATAACACTTCTTTAATGTTATTTCCAGTGATCAAATCTTATCAGTTTCTGAGACTGATTCAACATTGCCAAGGATTTTGGTGGTGAGAACTTTCTTTTCCAAATCTTCAATAGACGTGGCTTACAATACCTTTAGGAGTAGTTTCAAGGCTTCATCTCCATAGCAGTTGCTTCCCAGGATGATGGATATAGGCAGTGGGCTGGGAGAATGACTATTTCAGAAGTTCTTGGGTTCACAATACTGAACTTCCTCCACTGAAGTTAGAGGGGAGATAGTGGTCATAACGGTGGTGGTTTGACTTTTTGGCACATGTGACCTTATTTCTCTCCCACAGGGTATGCTTATTGCTGCAGTTAGGCTGGTCATTCTGACCTTTGAATGCCAGTTGGTTGGTAGTTGGTGGGGAGAGTTGACACCTTCTTCACAGGTGGCATTTTCCTGGATGATGGTTGTGAGCTTTTGTCTAGAAGCAGAACTGATAATTTGGGAATGGGAGAGAGGGCTGTTGTGCTCATCTGCCATTTTGGTAGCTATTGCTCAGTAGTTACTGGTGGTGATGAGGAAGATGAGTCATTTTTCCCCTCAGCAATGACTATAGAGGCTAGTCTGGAAGTAGATGTGGTGGATATATGTGTGAAGGTGGAGAGGTATTGTTATTTCCAAGTCTCTTGAGATCAGGATCTGATAATATCTCCATCCTGGTCTGAAGAGCTATTCTGATAAAAGGGAGAGATTGTGAAATTTACCTGAGGCTTGCTGGCTCAAATCTCTTTCAGAGTTAACTATTACTTCCTTGAAGAAAGAGACTCTAATTTTTGTCTTTCTATCCCTCAACATAAAACAGGAATTTGAAAATAGGTGCTTAATGTATGCCTGTTAAATTGAATTAGTATTCCTAAAGGAACAGTGATAAAGTCAAATTTGACTTAGTTCGATGGTTTCCATGAAAATCCTATGCTATCAGGGACAATGAAATATTTTTCCCTTGCTGGTACAAAACCTATTGACAAATCAAGTTTTATGGCAACATAAACCTCATACTTCATATCCTTCAAAGGACTCTGCATCAGACTGCCAAAAATAGATCAAAACCTGTCCATGTTTCTGACGATCCCCAAGAGTCACTGACCCTAACAAATGTGTCAGTGATTCTCTTTAGCCAAGCTGGTGATGAACTTTTTGAAGCAATGCAAAACGGCTATCAAAATAGAGACTGACTGCTCTCATCTGAAAGTAAATTGTAGTTATTTAGGTCTTAGAGCTTTCTCCTGCTACAACAAATATTTTTTTTCAGAATGGGTTTCTGTTTTTTAAGCCTGATCATGAGGTAGGTTTTAAAATATTGTATCAGCCTTCACAGGTGAGTTGGACACATTTGTGAAGGACCAGTCACTTGTACAGGGTGTTCAGGATGTGCTGGGTACTTAATAAAAATGTCACAATTCACTGAATAAGGCAAGTAAACCAAATATCATGGACTGGATTCCAAAAGAAATCCAGGGGTATAAGTATCAGAATTTAAAATATAAATACTGGATTTGTGATACTGAGTCTCAAATCCATTCTATACCTTAAGACACTGAGTAACTGTGGATATTTTATGGTACAGAAAATGATGGTAAGCCAATATAATTTAATCTTCATGTTTGGGCTACTCTTTAATAGGTAAATAAAATATTCCTTCAGCAAGGTAATCTATGTAGCTTATTTCAGATTCACTAAGTTAAAAAAAAAACCACTTGACAAGTCCTATTAGAAAATTTGCCTATGGAAGCATTTCAGTAGGAGGTATCACATACATGGTATTTCAAATAAAATGTACTATATAAAATAATTTTTGACACTGCTACTAAAATTTTATGAAACTACGTGATTTATCAAATGGACCCCCAAAATTTGTTAATGGGTTTCTTTACCACAGAATTTTGAACCTTACTCCCTTTTAAATAACAACTGTATTATTCCAAAATTTCAGCTGCATCTGAAGTTTTTTATTTTTTGAATAGTTTCTTTTTCTTTAATTCCTGTGCAAGTTAGAAAGGAATGAACATGATCACATTCCAGTGAAATTTCATTAATGTGAATTTCTAAGGAACAAAATTTCATTTTGAAATACTGGACATTAGAGCAACCACTAAGAACTATGAGACAGGGATTCCTTTTAGTTCCAAATGTACAAGCCTATAATCTCAGATATCTTTGAAGATTTCTTCTATCTTCTGATACCCATAGATACCTAGCTTTCTCCTGAGGACAGAAAATTCTTGGCTCCCACTATAAAAGTGATTATTTCTCTCATATCCTGATGAATATCAGGCCACTGGACTCAGATGGCTCAGCAGAAAATAGTGAGGTTGGTGACCTTGCACAGCCCTTCCTCACTCGGATCAAAGTCAACTGCAAGTCATGTCATCATCTTGATATCATGGTCCTCTTAGAGAATGAAGGACAAACACAACAACAACAACTTTCAGATACAATATGAAGAAAAAGACTCTATATATACTTTTTTCTCTTAGCTGCTACTTTCAAATATTTTCTTTACCACACCCACTCAAAGATCCTCTCTACTCATTTGAAATTCATTACAATCTGCTCAGATCCTTGTGACTCTTACTTGTGGTCATTCAGGTCACTCTCTCTTCCTCAATAAGTCCAGGACTTGATGTATAAGTTCCTCCATCTTAACCCCAACCCCCATCTAACATCCTTGGATTTTCAGTTCCTAGACTCCCTCTGATACCCAGACTTCCATCTCCAAACTATAGCAACTACTAAGAAGGGAGGTCCTTCAACAAATACCATGTAACTCATTTCTAAGTGAGCTCCAAGGGATCCTTATTATTTCCAGGAACAAATATAAACTCCACTATTTGGGATTTAAAGCTCTTCATATCTCCCTTTTTCCTATCTTTCCAGTCTTATTAAATTTTATATTTCTGCCTCCTATACCATGAAGACTTATAATACATTTACAGTAGCCTACCTGCCATTCCTCAAACTCAATATTCCATTTTATATATTTGTCCCTTTGTACTAACTGTCATTTATTTTGGATGTTTTAAATCCTCACTTCTATCTCTTCTTTTTCCTTAGATTCCTTAAAGGCTCACTTCAAACCCTACCTTCTGAAGGTAACCTTTCCTGATCACCCCAGCTATTAATGCCTTCCCCTCTGAGATTACCTTCAATTGAAGACACATATCTTCTTTGTACCTAGTTATGTGTTGTCTGACCCTAAATGCTGTTTAAAGACAGTGACTATTTTTGCTTTCTTTGCATCCCCAGTCTTTGGCATGAA
>JAQQSK010000311.1:0-23771 GCA_028658325.1 Potorous gilbertii
GGAGAAAATTTTGGAACCCAAAATCTTGTGAAAATGAATGTAAAAAGTTAAATAAATTTATTAAAAAAAAAAAAAAGAATGTATTTTGTTTTTGGCTTATATCACCAAACTTTTTCCTAGTATCTTTCCTATCCATCTCTGACATTTTTAACACATATAGTGAATAATGCATTTTAAAGGAAAAAGGGAAAAGAAAAAGAAAAATGTTTGTTTATATTTTTTAAAACTTGAAAATATATAAAATGCATCATACATATGAACATCTTTGCTAAAGCATAAAGTGAGGGTGTCATTCTTATTCTGTGAATTCTTCAGGGGTCACATTTGATATATTGTGGGTAATTTTTTCCATTTGTGTTGTTGTAGTTTTTATATATATTATAATCTTGAATCTGATTATTTTACTATGCATCTGTTCATGTAAGGTCTCAAAAGAGGAATACTTTGTATTCATCATATTTGTCACTTATTAAATCACAGTAAAATTCATTTACATTCATGTACCAAAATTTCTTTATCTACTTCCTGATAGATGGACATTCATTTTGTTTCTAATTCTTTGCTACTATAAAATGTGTTACTGTAAATATTTTATACATAGGTACTTTCCCCTTATCAATGATTTCTGAAGAATTTAAAATTAATAGAGGGAATTTAGTCAAAGGGTATGGACTTTTATTCAGTAATTGTTTAATTCTAAATTATTTTTGGGGTCAGAGCTAAGATGGTAGAGTAGAAAAAGGGAGCTGCCTGAATTCTTCCCCAAACTTCTGAAAATGCCCCTCAAAATGACTCTGAACAAATTCTAGAGGAGCAGAAGTCACAAAATGATAGAGTGGAACACACTTCCAGGCTAAAACAATCTGGAAGTCTAATAGGAGGAGTCTGTTGCACAGGATTAGGAGCAGAGCACAGCCCAGCTTGGGCCACACCAGGCCCAGACAGGACTGGAACAGGCCTCTGGGCACTGAATCATTGCACCACCATTTCCAAACTTCTGAACCAACAAACACCAAAAACAGCTTCAAATGTCAGTGGGAAAACTCTCTCACCTGGGTGAAAGAGGAAAGTGGTCCAGCTCCAGCCACAGTCCCAACACCAGGGCTGTGGCAACCACTGCTGCAGGTAGGGCTGTTTCTGGAGTTCTTGACCTATAGATGGAGAGGGAATCAAGCAGTTGATCTTGGTAGCAGTCCTTGGTGGTGATCCTGGGGCGAGCAGGTGCCCTGGCATGGTAGAGCTCATGGCAGCTATGAAGAGAGAATCCTACTTTCAGTTCCAGGGTAGAAAATAGTGCTTGTAGTTCCTCACAGACCAGAATACAGGCCAAGACAACAGTAAGCACCTCTCTTTTGATCATACCACTTTGGAGGAACTGAGAATTTATAGATCCCTGGAGACATCTCTAAAGGAGCTTCACAAAGCCCCTGAACTTTGGGGAAGTGCACCCTCCACTTAACAAGGAGCTCTGATGTCAAATAAATGTCTGGGGAAATGACCAAAGGGGAAATGACCAAATGAAATTATAGAAAGTCACTTACTTGATGAAAAGATATTTTCTTAGACAAGGAAGATCAAAGCATATAACTGGAGGAAGATAGCAAGGTCAAGGTCCCAACATACAAAACCTACAAGATAAATATGAAATGATCTCAGGCCGTGGAAGAGCTCAAAAATATTTTTTAAAATCAAGCAAGAGAAGTAGAGGAAAAATTGAGAAGAGAAATGAGAGCAATATGAGAAAATGAAAAACGAGCCAAAAGCTTGCTAACGGAGTCCCCCAGGAATGTTGAGGAAAATAACACTTTTGAAAATAACCTAACCCAAATGGCAAAAGAGGTCCAAAAATCCAATGAGAAGAAGACTGCTTTAAAAAAGCAGAATTGACCAAATAGTAAAGGAAGTCTCAAAGCTCACTGAAGAAAATAATTTCTTCAAAATTAGAATGGAGCAAATAGAAGCTAATGACTTTATGAGAAATGGAGAAATTATAAAACAAAGCCAAATGAATGAAAAAAAATAGAAGACAATATGAAATATCTCTTTGGAAAAACCACTGACCTAAAAATAGGTTCAGGAAAGATAACTTAATAATTATTTGTCTTCTTGAAAAACGTTTAAAAAAAATCCCAGACATCATATTTCAAGAAATTATAATAGAAAACTTCCCTGATATTCTAGAACCAGAGGGGTAAATAATCCACTGATCACCTCCTGAAAGAGATCTCAAAATAAAACCCCCTAGGAATATTGTAGCCAAATTACAGAGGTCCCTGGTCAAGGAGAAAATATTATAAGTAGCCAGAAAGAAACTATTCAAGTATTGCATAAACACAATCAGTATAACACAGGATTTAGCAGCTTCTAGACCAAGTGGTGGGAGGCCTTGCAATATAATATTCCAGAGGTCAAAGAAAGTAAGATTAAAACCAAGAATCACCTACCTAGCAAAACTGAGTATAATCCTTCAGGGGAAAATGGTATTTCAATGAAATAGAGGACTTCCAAGCATTCTTGTTGAAAAGATCAGAGCTGAGTAGAAAATTTGACTTTCCAATTCAAGAATCAAGAGAAATATGAAAAGGTAAACAGAAAAGAGAAATAAAAAAATATATAAGAGAAATCATAAGGGCCTTATTAAAGTTGAACTGTTTACATTCTCACATGGAAAGATGATATTTGTTACTTATAAGACCTTTCTCAGTATTAGAGTAGTTATAGGGAATATATATATGTGTGTGTGTGTGTGTGTGTGTGTATGTATGTATATATGTATGTGTGTATGTGTATATACATATATATGCATGTATATATTATGCACATAGATTTACACGTGTATGAACACATATGTCTGTCTATGTATATTTATGTGTGTGTTTGCATATGTATGTGTATAAATGTATTTATGTATATGTGTCTATACACATACATATGCATACATACACACATATATGCATAGATATATACACATATGCATATTTGTATACATATGTACACATATATATATATATATACACATATATTATTTATTTATTTTTGTGTGTGCACACACAGAGAGGGCACAGGGTAAGCTGAATATGAAGGGAGGAGACCTAAAAAAATAAAATTAAGCGTCGAGATGAATGTAATGTGAGAAAGAGAAAGATAAAGGTAGAATGTAGTAACATGTGACATGAAAAAAAACAAGAAAAAGCTTTTACCATAGAGGGGAAGAAAAAGGAAGTGAAAGGGAATAAGTAAACCTTACTGTCATTGAATATGGCTTATGGCTTATCACATTTACCTGGATATGGAAATGTATCTTACCCTGCAGGAAAGCAGAGGGGAATGGGGTAGGAGAAGAAAGATGATAGAAGGGACAGCAGTTCGGGGTAAGGGGTAATCAGAAGGAAACACTATTGTGATGGGACAGGTCAAGGGAATGGAATAAATGGAGGGCAGATAGGAGAGAGGGAAATATGATGAGTCTTTTGCAACATGACTGTTCTGGAAGTATTTTTCACGGCTACATATGTATGACCTATATTCAATCATTTGCTTTCTCCACCAGGGTCTATGGGGAGGGAGGAAGGGAGAAAGTATGGATCTCAAAACTTTAAAAATGAATGTTAAAAATGGGTTTTGCATGCAATTGGAAAATAAGTTGTACAGGCAATGGGGTATAGAACTCTATCTTGCCCTACAGGAAAACAGAGGAGAGGATGATGGACAGATGGGGTTGCTAGAAGGGAGAGAAGATTGGGGAAATAAGTGATTGGGATACATGCTGTTCCAGTCTTGGAGGGAAGAGAGAGATAGGGAGAAAAACTATAAATCAGAATCTTGTGGAAGTGAATGTTGGAAACTGAAAATAAGTTGATAATATTAAAAATACAATAAAGTGGTAAAATAAATTACTTTGCAAAATGATTATGTAATATAATAAAATAGGCAAATATGCATATTCATAAAACAAAGTCGATAAATGGGTTGCACATAATAGATGTGCACAATACACAGTGCAACACATATATGAGTATTTATATAAATATATGTATGTAAGAGTATACAATATGTGTGTATATGTACATGTATATGGATGTACAAAATGCAAATATATATGTAAAGGCATAAATATGAACAGATATTGATTTGTGCACATAAGAAGAAATATGAACATACCTATATGTATACAAAACAAAATAAAATTCCCCTTGTGTAGATATTCAAATAACATGAACAGTTTTCAAAAGAATTGCAAATCCTGTGGGGAAAATACAAATCACTAAGGGAAATACAAACAAAAAACTTGCATCCATCAAATTGGCAAAGATAACAAAAGAAGGAATTAATCATGAGTATGAATATGTAAACATATGTTTACATGTATGTGACTAGCATATGTCTAAAACATGCATATATATTATAATTATATTTCTTCTTTATATATTAATCCCTTACATTAAAAACTTGTTTTTTTTTTCATTTCGCTGCTTCCCTTATTACTGTAGATGAGTTAGATTTGTGCAAAATCTTTGCAGTTTTACATTACCAGTTATCCATTTTTTCTTTTGAAATAATCCTTATCTTTTGTTAAAAATAATAATCTTCCACACATCTGTGAAAGAGATATGATCTGCCTCTTTTTCTGAAGGTGGGGTTATGACCTCTAAAATCAACATAACATGACCAGCTTACATTTATTGTGGAATAGGACAAATGATATTGGTCTAAATTTATTTTCTGTGTAACTGATCAGTTTTCTGAGAAGATTTTTAAAAATCAAATAGACAGTTTTACCTAAGGAATTTGTGTCTTCTTGTTAATGGAACATTTGGTTTTGAGTTCTATCTTTTTTTTCTATCTTGTCTAGTCTATTGTTCTACCCCTTATTTTTTAATTATTAGCCAATTATTTCTATGTATATGTATATGTATACACACATACAAACACATATGTATGCATGTGTATATGTATGTATGTATGTATTGTGTTTGTATGTATAATTTTAGATTTGAGAAGTACCATTCTTCTTTTCTCTCTGCATTTTCCCCCATTGTTATATTAAGTCTTTTATTTCTCCTAATTAATTGTGTTACAATTTTATTGAGCTATAAAGAATCTCTTTAAATGTATGATAAATATATCATTAAATCTCTAAATTATCTTTGCTGGTAATGCTATTTTTTTTATTAGCATGGCCTATCCAGGCACACTGAATATTTTGTCAGCTATTTAAATTGTTCTTTATTTCCTTATGGAGTGCTTTGTAAATGAATCTTGATAACCATTCTGTATGTTTTATGAAGTGATTCCCCCAATATTTTATACATTATTTTAGTTTTTTCTTTGGAATAAAATTGTTCTGTTTCTATTTTTCCATGAATTTTGCTATTATTACATATAAATACTCTTGCTTTTTGGTTTTTTTAATTGCATGCAACTTTGCTAATGCTGATAATCTTTATCATTTCCTAGAGGATTCAATTTATAATTGTTCTTACTAATACTCTTGTTATAGGATTTTTCCACTCTTTCTATATTTGACTGAAGTTAGTCAGTACTCACTTTACTGGACTTCTTCAGTGAATCCTGAGTGGATCAATGAGTTCATTCTTCAGTTGAACTTGAAATTCTTAGATATTTCTCTTCTTAGTCTTCATTAGAGCATAACTGTCATTAAAATGTAATGTTTCTTACTCCTTTTGAGCCAGTCATTTTGTCACTTAATATTATACGTTTTTAAATATTCTTTTAAAAATTGTTTTCCAGATTATCTCCCTCCTTCTGATCCCACCATCACTCATTGAGAAGACAAAAAAATATGATACAATTAATCATGTGAAGACATATAGAACATTTTCATATTAGCAATGTTGCAAAAAAAAATCAAATGTAAGAAACAAAGTTAAAAATAAAACTGCTTCAATCTGTGCTCAGGGTTCATCAGAACTCTCTCTGGAGATGGATAGCATTTTTCATCATGAGTACTTTGGAATTTTCTTGTCATTATCTTGATATGAGTAGCTACATTTTTCACAATTTATCTTCTTTACAGAATTGCTGTTGCTATAAGCAATGGTTCTCCCCTCACTTTGCATGAGTTAATATATGCCTTCCTTGGCTTTTCTCAAATGATAAAGCACATCATTTCTTATAGCACAATAACATTCCATAATAAAAACATGACACAACTTGTTCAGCCAGTCCCCAATTTATAAACATCTCCTCAATTTCCAATTTTTTGATATACAAAAGAGTATCTATCTGTAAATAGTTCTTTTTCTTTTTCTTTGATCTCTTTGGAATATAGACCTTCTAGTGGTATTCCTAGGTCAAAAGCTATGGAATACCTCTAGAAGGTCTATATTTTGAGTATAATTCTAAATTGTCCTCCAGAATGGTTAGATTAGTTCAGTCCACCAACAGTGAATTAGTGTTCCAATTTTCCCATTCCATTCAGCATTTGTCATGTTCTTTTTTCTGTTATGTTAGCCAATATATTAGGTATGAGATAGCAATTCAAACATGTTTTAATTTGTATTTCTCTAGTCAATGATAATTTAGTGCATACTTTTTTGTGTGATTATAGATAATTTTGATTTTTTCTTCTAAAAACTCCTTGTTCATATCCTTGGACCTTTTATCAACTGGGAAATGGCTCCTATATTGCTAAATTTGGCTTAACTTCCCATATATTTGATAAATAAAGCCTTTGTCAGAGACACTTGCTGTATGCTTTCCCACAGTTTCCTATTTTATTTCTAACTTTGGATGCATTGCATTTGTTAATGCAAAAAACTATTGAATATTATATAATCAAAATCATTCATTTTACTTCTCATGATCTCTTATTTCTTGTTTGATCATAAACTCTGCCCTTCTTCATAAATCTGACATGCTCCCTAATTAAAATATAATATCACATTTTATGTCTAAATCCTTTACTAATTTTTGCCCTTGATATACCATGTAATATGTTGGTCTTTACCCAGTTTCTGTCAAACTACTTCAAAGTTTTCCCAGTAATTTTTGCCAAATAGTGAGTTCTTGTGCCCCAAGTTTGGATGTTTTTGTTTATCAAACACTAGATTCCTATCGTCAGTTACTATATTGTACTGTGTGCCGAATTTATTGCACTATTCCACTACTCCAAATTTTAAACAGCACCAGATTATTTTATTGATTATACTTTGCTGCTTGCTCACAACCACCATTCATCTTCCATTCTCCTTTATATAATGTTCACCATTACTTTTCATCAGCTGTAATGTCTTAGATCTTTCTACCATATTGTGATGCCGATAAAATATTTCTATTAAAAAGATTTCCTTTTTTGGGATGTTTGAGTTAGTAAAAATGTTTTGTAATTACCTTAAAGCCATCGAGCCTACTTTCTTATTGCCTTTCAACTCTCTATCCAATTTATTATCTATTTGCATAATTTGTCCTGGATACATACTGTTGGATAAGTTCTATAGGGTGTCCATCAAATGCATGTTGAAATTGGGACACAGCTTTCTTCATCTATTTGGTCTTTCTTGGGTGAAGAAGCAGGCCTACCTCCTTTGAGTGATAATATATTTCATATATGGAGGCTTTCCAATGCTTTCCAAAGCCCAATAGGGCTTGATTCATTCAACTCAATGTTAACTGAAAACAACTTGGAGGACCTTACCTTCCTAAGAATATTTTTTTTCCAACCTGGAATCTGCTTTGGATCTTTTCCAGATCATTTTGATGAGCACATGTTTCTCCTTGTTTTATGCCTTATCTGATAAGTATCATCAGAATATTATTGAACTAGACTATTGCTGTTGTTGCATCATTCAAGAATTGCTGAATAATTTTGCATAGAAATGATAGATAACCTTGTTATGAGTTATGATTGCGTAAACACAACAGTTTCTTATATTATCTGCATCTTTCCATCAATTATGAGATAGTAAAAACTGAGTCCATTGTTGACTAACTGCTTTAAATGTTATTTGTATCTACTTAACGTTATTCATTTAAATACCAAAGAGGAAGCATTCATTAATATCTGCAGATGGAATATTAGTCATAAATCTGTGGTTATTGATCTTCTTTCAGACTTTATTTTGTATTAATAAGATCCAAGACATTTTTCCTTCACCTTTCATATCTTCCCTTCCTTCAGAAACCCTGTATATTTGTGCTTCCCCTCCTTCATAGTTATATAACCTCTACTACAGCTTCCCTTTATATATACTTGATCCAATCAAACTATTCTTTTCTGTCTTTGTTTTTTATACTGCTATTTCTACTTCCTCTCTACAGACCTCAGAAATTGTGATGTTGTGATCTGAGAATGGTAGCTTCCCTATCCTTGAAGAAAAAAAAATAATGTTTTGTTGAAATGATTTTTGCAGATCTTTTCCATTTTTCCTCTCTTTATTGTTTCTCTTTCTGTTTTCATTTTTAGTGCCCTGGGAATGAGGTTACTTAGTTGTTTATCTGACCAAGCTTTCTTTAAATTGGATTTACCCTCCACTGCTTCTATCACCTTTAAGGCATAATCCTGATCTTACCTGACTTGCTTCATAAGATTTTACAGGAAACTTTATATTCTAAGCTACTGTTGCCTTAGGCAGCCTAATACTTAGTATCACTAGGGGAAAAATGAATATTTGGATTAAGGAAATGGATTTCTCTACTAGGTATAACTTGAGATAAAAACACATAGGACTACTTTCCTCTCCTTTGTCTCTGAGTCTAACTTAGTTTCTTTCTGATTTCTTTCCAATATGGGTGTGTTGATTTGCTTTCTAATTTGCTAGCATTGAACCTGCATGTTGCAGTTCAGAAAATAAGTATTTTTTCATTTATTTAGTTTTTTTAAAATTTTTCCTATGTGAATTTTTATATGAATCTTTTTTTAAATTAATGATAAGCCTATGAAGGAAAATTTTTATAAGAAACCATCTGAAAAAAATGGTTTTTCCTTTATCATTTGCCTCAAAGATATTTTTAATGACTCTATAGACCATTTTTATAGTATTTTTATAAAGATTAAAAATAAGCACATTTAATGGTAGATAATGATCTTTCTACACCACATTTTTTGGAGGGTAATAGGACTATTGGGTCATAGATTTGTAGATGGAGGTTTAGAAGTAATTTAGTGCAACTCTTTCACTTTATAGATAAGGAAAGTAAGACATAGAGGTAAAATGACTCAGATTATATCAGATATATAATTAGTGACCAAGGTGAGATATGAACCCATATCTGAAAGCTTTGATCTGGTCGCATTTAAAATAGATCATGCTTGGAAGTGGATCCAAAATGGCAAAAAAAAAAAGAAAAGAAAAGAAAAGAAAAGAAAAAAGCATGGACTACTCTGAGTTCTCTAAAGTTTTCCTGGAAAAAAACTATAAAATAACATCTCAAATTCTAGAGTGGCACAACCCACAAAAGGATGGATGAAACATTTTTCCAGCCCAAAGTAACTACAGAGGTCTGAATAAAAGGGATGAAAGAGGAGCACAGTCTAGTGCAGACAATGCCTGGGTAAGACTTGGCAAAGTAGGAACAGTGTTTGGGGGCAACTGACTCAGTAGCTGGAACTTCTGGAACTCTGGGATCACAAAAATTAAGGGGGTCAGACAATTGATCAGAAGACTACAGGAGTCCCTTTGCTGACTCTGGGTACAGAACTATATATTTGATCATATGAGGATCTGTATCATAATCTCATGTCAAGCAGGAGCACTAGCTTAGCAAACTATGTGGTTGTGAAGGAGTGAGGACCCTGGTTATATTTGCAGGGCATAAAAAATACTAATGGTCACTCACAGACAAAAGCTCAGTATTGTTGAGTAGTAAACACTTCTTAGGTCATACCACCATGGAAGAAATGAAAACCCACAGATTCCCAAAATCAGCTCTAAAAATTATTGCACATAAAAGCTGTATTTGGGACAGTACCTCCTCCACTTAGGAGTGGGATACAACTTTAATATAAAATTAAAAGTTAAGAAATAAGCTAGAGAAATGAGCAAATAGCAAAAAACAACTTAACCATAGAAATTTACTGTGGTTATGGGGAAGATCAAAGCATAAACTAAGAAGAAGGTAACATAGTCAAAAATATTGCTTCCAAATATTCAAAGAAAAATATGAATTTCTCTCATTCCCAAAAATAAATCCTGGAAGAGTTCAAAAAGAATTTAAAAAATCAAATAAAAGAAGTAGAGGAAAAATTGGAAAAGGAAATGAGAATAATGCAAGAAAACCATGAAAAAGAGTCAACAGCCAAAAATACTGAAGAAAATAGCACAATACTTCTAACTCTCAAGAACTTTATTATTATTAGGGCAGCTTAAAGAAGTATATGAAAACAAAGGGTATAGATATGAGCTAAATATGATGGTATATCTTAAAAAAATAAAATTAAAGGGTTAGAAAGAATAATGTACTGGGAAAAGGGAAATTGGAGAAGGGGGTAAATTTTCTCACTTATGAGAGCTATAAAAGAGCTTTTACAGTGGAGAAGGACTTAGCGAAGGTAGACTGGATTACTTGAGCCTTAGTACCATCAGAATTGGCTCATTAAAGGAATAAGATATACATCTAGTTAGGTAAAGGCATCTATCTTATACCACAGAAAAGTGGAAAGTTAAGGGATGAGATAAATGCAGTGTGTGTGTGTGTGTGTGTGTGTGTGTGTGTGTGAGGGACTGATAGAAGGATGGTAGAAATGAGAGAGGCCAGAGTTAGAAGCAAAACTTCTTTAAAGATGGTCAACTATTCTTTTAAAAAAATAATTATATATATATATATATATATATATATATATATATATATATATATAGGACTTCTGAAAGATCTCTAAACAATTAATTTCTTATGTTTGCAAAATATGAACTGTATTTGTAACTTCAGGTTAACCAGCTTCTCCATATACACCTTTATATCGAAGTCAGACATCTAAGCTTCACATGAACAAAACACAATTCATTTTCTTTTCTCCAAAATCCACCCTGCTACTCTACTATTGAAGGTACCCTCATCACACCTGATTAATAATTTGGGAACAATCCTTGACTCTTTGGCCTTGCTCATCACACATAAGCAATTTTCAAAATTTGTTCTTTTTCTCCACAAACATCTTTTGCACTTGTTCTCTTCTATATCCTTTGACACCACTATAAAACTCTCATCATCTTTGACTCCATTATTACAACAGACTTCTAATTAATCTCCTTGCTTCAAAACTCTTCCATCTTCAAACTATTTGCCACATACATAGCATTGTATTTTTTTCAGAATTATAGGTCTGGCCATATCTTCTCTTATTGAATAAACCCTAGTGACTGTCTGTTACCTCCAGAATCAAATCCAGATCCCTCCATTATATAGTTAAAGGTCTTCCCAATCTTGCAAAATCCTCCCTTTCCATTCTTTGTGTATTTTGCACTCATATATGAATCTATTTATTTTTTGGTCAGGCAATTTGAGCTAAACAACCTGCCTAGAATCATGCAACTAGTAAGTGTAAAGTGTCTGAGGCTGATTTTGAACTCTGGTGGTCCTGATTCCAAGGCCAGTGCTCTATTCACGGTACCACCTTGCTGCTCTGAGACTCAGATTTATAATATTCACCATGATTTTTTTTTCTTTTTCTTTCTTTTCTTGAGGACTTTTTCTATTCAGAGGATAGTGATATATCCTGACTATTTCTTGGTGAGTTGTTGCTGGGTGACAAACATGATGACCATTGAACTGGATTTGAATATGTCTACAATAACCTGGACCAAATGAGATCTCACTTTCTTCTATAATGGTAAAGGGACGAGATATAAGAAATACCATGATCAGGCCGAAGGAGAGATGTGGCCACCGGGAGCAATGGTCAGTATTGTAGCTGCTTTATCATCTCATTTAGACCATCTTGTGGCTGTGAACAAATGATAATGCCTCTACTTTTGTCTCTATTATCTGTACACTTTCCTGATCTTAGGTGAATATGCATCAGAGACAACAGAAAGTTTTAAATTCACAAGTTTTATAACATCATAAGAGTCAACAAACCTCCAAAAAATAGAAAATAAAATTGTCTCTTTCACCATGCTAACTATAGCACAAGGAGATAATCTAGTTCATGAACATCTCCTGTTACCAGATCCACTTATCTGGTAAAGAGCAAATCTTGAAGAACAACTGGATTGACCCAATCCAGGAGTGGTTCAACCCACGAGTCAAGACACCACATTCTGGAGAGAGAGAGAGACAGACAGAGAGAGAGAGAGACAGAGAGAGAGAGAGACTGAGACTCATCCATAAAGGCATAAACAGAGAGTCTCCTAGAAATTAACTTTCTGGCCAGAATGTTGGTAACCACCATGTGAATTTTAAATCAACTCTCTCAAGAATTAAATGGATATAAAGAAGAAAGAATGTGCCCTATTTTTGAGAGGACATGTTTGTACTTTTTAAATATTCTTACTCAGGAAATATTTATAAAAGATAATTGATATTAATATTGAGGAAATAACTTCAAATTGATATTAGGTCTATGATAAATGGTAATTGGTGTTGATGAGGAAACGCTGAATGGGGCACCTGAGAACATCCCTTCCAGTTTTCAGGGTGATATCTACAACTGTGGAGAGATAGAGTAGCTGAGTTCTTAGAATCTGACCTACCAGTCTGAGTAGGAACATAAACTCCAGGACATATTCATTATATATATATACATATATATATATATATATATATATATACATTTATATATATATATATATATGTATATATATATGTACATACATTATCTGTACATATACATTGTTGTTACATATGTTGCTACATATGTGTATGCAAATATACACAATATACACATGCACGTAAAAATACATATATGCATTTTTCAGGTTTGCATTTAAAAATACTAAGATGACAATAATCAAAACCACTATACACTGTAAATTGGCATTGGTAAATTCATTAGTTGGCCATTGATTAAGTATTTTCTTTGTGTCAGTTCTTGTACTAAATGCTGGGGATACTAAGAAAAGCAAAAATAAAGTAACTGCTCTGAAGGCAGCCATAATTCAATTGGTTAGACAATTTGTGAACAACGATTTAGTTAATAAGCATTTATTAAAGATCTTTGATATGCTAAACATTATGCTAAGCATTAAGGGTACAAATAAAGACAAAAGTCAGTCCATGCCCTCAAGGAGCTCACAATCTAATGGGATAAACGACATGCAAACAGCACTTTCTCTCTCTCTCTCTCTCTCTCTCTCTCTCTCTCTCTCTCTCTCCTCCTCCTCCTCCTCCTCCTCCCCCTCCTCTTCCTCCTCCTCTCTTGCACATATATCGTATATACATTTATCCTGCACACACACACACACTTTCTCACAGCATAAATAGGATATAATCAACTGAGTGAATGCACTGATAATAAAACAGATTGTGAAACACTTAGAGTATACATTGGTGGTGTCAGAAGGAAGGGACTCAGATTAAGGAGTATAGAAAAAGGCTTCATGCAGAAGTTGGGATTCTTGTATTTTTCTGATACTTGAAAGATGCCTAGGAAGCTAGGGGGAAGAGAAGCATGTACCAGACATAGGGGACAGCCAGTGAAAGAGCTCAGAGATAGGAGATAGTATCATGTGCAGAATTTTTGGAGAGGATGAAAGTTTAAGAAAACTGGAAAGATAAAAAGAATCCAGGTTACTAAGGGCTTTGGCTTCTTATCTGATCCAGGAGTTCACAGCTACCTATAAAAGTGTATTGAATTATGAAGCAGCATTACAGCTTTCTGTCTAAAATAAAAAACAATTTGTTATAAATGAATACATTCTCATTTAATTTTATAATTTAATATATTATTTTTAAATGTACCATATTTTCAGTATTTTGTTGATGAATTTTCTACATTATTCAAAGATTAAGCTTATGTTTTCAACATATGATTAAGACCTTATTTTGTCCTGTAAAGACAAAATTGGTTTTCAACATGACTCTAAAATCCTTTTTATTCTTTCACTTTGAAGCAATTAACCTTTAAATTTCATGAACATTTTCAAAATATGTATCACTTTTAGCAAGGATCTTTTTCCAATTACTCGTTTTCTTTCTTTTTAAAAAATGTTTGTTACTCTAAAATATACTCTTTGTCAAAGGCAAGGAGATCTCATATGAATTCATATTATCTGCAAATTCTCATTATAAATGTATTGTAGGTTTTTCAGTTTTTTATTATGATTTCATTATCCTAAAGCTTAAGTCAGATTTTTCTGATGCTCAAATCTATAATGTTGTTAGTTTTGGGTTTTTTTTTCCTTTTTTAGTATTTTAAGACTATAAAATATATTTTCTTCTTTGCCTATTTTATTTTATGTACATGCTTCACTCTTTAGTCCAGCCTGCTAAATGTTTTCCACAAACAATTGCATGCATGTGTGTGTGTGTGTGTGTGTATGTGTGTGTGTGTGTGTGTGTGTGTGTGTGTGATCTGTAAGCATGATTCTCCAGGTCATTCTTCAATCGATTCTTCCTTATGCATTTTGATGTGATCACTTCTATAAAATCATAAATGTTCTGAACTCTAGCAAAGAATTCATTAACATCCTAATCTGGGGCTTTGAGCAAGCGTCATATTTGCTTACAGTTTAGCAGACAGTAGTCACTACTGATAAAGTGAAGATGATGTAAGAAATGCTCTTGACTGTAGCAAATTGATAAATGCTCGGTTTTTTTCCCAAAAATTTGTTGCTTTAAAAAATCAATTAAAATAGTAAATATGAAATTGACTTAAATACATACTAGCTATCCAAAGTGCTCAAGACTATGTAAAATGCCTACTTCCTAGTTCAGTATCATTATATACATTGAAACATGGTATTTAAATATTATGATTGTTCTTAAAATTTAGAATTAAACATTAGACTACTTAGGTAAGAATCAAAGTTAAAATGAAAATTATTTCTTTGGAAGGTGATATTTTCTAAACCTAAGGGAATCCCGGGTTCATTTTAACTTTTTGGAATTTAGCCAAGAAATCTCTAGTTACTTATTAGCCTTCAGTGAGCACACTAGGTATTCATTTTAAACCTCCTTGATTATAACCCAAGGCAGTATATCTATAACCCAATAGAGCTTCACTACCAAACTTGATTTGCAGTTTTTTCCCCTTTTTTGTGGTTTATGGTGTTATTTTATTGTTTAATAGATGAATACATAGATCAAAGTATATGCAGTTCTATGGTATGCAGTATAGTTGAATATATGTGCATAGATTGTATAACATATGAATTATTATGCATATATTATATTCAGCAAAATATAAATATTTCACAAACATACATCTTATATGGAACAATTTTGCATATAATTTTAAGTAATTAAAGTTTAAAACTGCTCTAACTTTTGGAATTTATTGTGTGTGTGGGTATGTCTATCTGTCTTGTTTTCTCTGGCCATCCCTCTAGCTCTCTTAATTTATCTATACTCATCTTGGAGGGAGATCATTTTTTTCAGAAACACATTTGATAAATGAAAGACTTTCTTCTCTGTATTGATAATTTGTGGGCCCAAAATTGTCACAAAGGATAGTAGGAACAGTAGGAGAATAATTAACAAATGAGAAATTAAATATCTCTTTAGCTGTGTCCATTTTTAACTTGCATTTTATTTTAAATCTTTTTTTTTATATTTATAGAGTTGACTTTTCAAGTTATTACTGGCTTATTGGCACATTACTCAAAAATATACAAATTATTTCATTTTATATATATATATTTATAGTCATATTTTATACATACTTGCATATATGTGTTTATAGTCCACCTAGACCTCTGAAAATAAGTATTCATTAGTTTAAGGAACAATTATGTCAATATTGTGATTATTCTGAAGATTATCATGAAACAGAATAGAAAAGTAAGCCTGTAAGGTAAGACTTTTCATTGTAATAGATTTCAAAGATTAACTGCCATGTCTTAAAAATAATGCCAATAACTTCACTGAACCTCAGTTTCTTCATCTATAACCTAGGAATTATAAGACACAATACCCTCCTGTTGAGGTCTTGATGAAAGCTCTATGTCCAATATATTATAAAAAAAGTTTTATTATTAAAAAAATCATAGGCAAATATCTTTGCAAATAGAAAATGAGGAAAGTTGAATGAAATATATCCAAACATATAAGATGATCATTGGATCACATAGGAAGAAAAAGAAAAAAAATTATTGAGAGGAAGATAGTGTATAGGTTTCATTTATTCATGAGAGAACCTAGGAGGAATTTATTTAATATTGCCATCCTAAGACCATAGAATAACATAATGGCAGAGGTGGAAGGGACTTTGAAGATTACCCATTACAAGTCTATCAACTTCTAGATTAGTAAAGTTAGGTTCATAGTTGTAAAGCAAACTTCTTCAAAGTCACCGAATAATTGTGTGGCAGAGCTAGAAAGAACTCCATTTTCTGCTCCTCCCTCCCCTCACCATCTCCTGCCCAAAATCTTCACCACCACCACCACACCATTGGTAAATATTCCTAAAGGAGGCTAAAGAAGTAGGGGAGCAAAAAACAAAAGAAATGACTGAAGTTGCCATGGTATAGTGTCAAGCACATGAGATTTAGAGTCAAAGGAACTGAGATCAATTGCTGCCTATCTTAGTATATTTGGATAACTCAGGTAATCTTTTTCTGTGTCAGGTTTTCATCTGTAAAATGAAGGCATTATATGAGAAGACTTCTCAGGTTTTTCCCAGCATTCATTCCTATACTACAAGAAGAATAGGAAACTCAGACACAAGATTGGTAAGGCTTTGATAAGAATTGACAATGCCAAATTAATCTTGTTTCATTTTCTTGCTGTTATTTAAATAATATATCTAGGGAATTCTACAGACATAAGTTTAGGGATAGGGTTAGAGTTGCGTCAGAAGCAAATTTAAGATTGGTAGATTTAGAGGTCGAGGAAGAGAAGGAGTTGGAGAACTTCATTTTGAGCAATTTGATACATTCTTTCATGTTGATGTAAGAGGTTTGAGGAAACAAAAGAAGCTTGGAACAGACTCTGGTTAATGGGGCTACTTCTGGCCAAAGAGGGCTCCCCATCACTAAAGGTCTTCAAGTAAAGGCTAATGACCAGTTGTTGCTGATGTCACAGATGGAATTTTTAGTTTGATTGTACGGCCTACAAGTTTTCTTTTATAATTTTTCAATACTCTGTATTTTTTCAAACAATTAATAATTTGTTCACTAGTATCTCCAGTTATAAATGTAATTTAGTTCACAATCACTGTTTTTTAATTAGGTGGTCTATCACCTTGACCACATTTTTGAATTCAATCAATCAATAAACACATATTAAACACATACTATGTACATGACACTGCGTTAAGCACTGGAGTATTATGTTTTGCCTATCAGATTTTATTTTAGTGATATAATATGACCATGTTCCAAAATGAGTCATTGTCATTTGATCAGCTCATTCCATCAACCTCATGTGATGATTCACAGTATCTTCATATTCCATGGGAAATTGTTATATAAAATTTTAATGTGTTCTTCACTTTACTTCCAGAAATCTCAGTCATGTAGTTATTTCTTCTTTATAATTCATATTGTCACTGGTAGAATGTAAATGTTTGTTCTTAAGAAAGTACCAGCTATACTCTGTGAAATGCAATAGATGTAGCATTAAGATTGAGAATTCATTTGTCATTCTATAATATTAAAAAAAGCATTTATTACTGGTTCGTGCTATAATTGAGCTTGACATCTTCTAATGTAATCTTTCACTGAAAAGCCACATCATTTACATAAGCAAGAAAGAATGGTAGAAAAACACCATTTCCTATACCTGATGTTCTCTTCCCCTCCACTCTCATTTGCCTGCTGTATTTCTATTTGATTTAATATGACCCATATTTTAACATCCAGTTTAAAAGCTGTATCTTTCAACAAGATTACTCAGATCCCTTGAATCCTTTAAAATGGCAACATACCTTTGTTTTCTTGGACCTCATAATATATTATGCACCTCCTTAGGCTTTTAGCATAACTCAGTAATCATAGTTAATGTGAAGGTATTGTGTTTGCCACTAAACTCTGATAACATATCTTGTAATGTTGTTGACCCTGGATTCTTAAAGGTAATACAAGCATATTGTAAGGATATCTCACAACTTGGACAGTAGCACTTATCTGTCAATTAAGGACCAATTTAGCTAGGTTTGGAGAGACATATTACTAGTCAGTTGACAGGAATATGATGAAGAATTATCTAGGAAAAAACATGTATGAAACATGTTTAATTATCTGGATTATTAACATGTTATCTATTACTTCTTTATATTTAGACAACAAAATAATAAAACAAGCCATAATTTATGGCATTTGCTGATTTCTCAGTTGTAAATGATTAGACAGAAAATGTTACCTCTAGCACACACCTGAAAGTGCAATACTAAGTCATGATTATTTCAATCTTCAGTCAAGCATAAAGGTCATCTTCTTAGTTATGAAAGGATTATGACCTGTGTCAGTGAAATAGGTACACATACATGAATGAAACTGTGGCTTACTTAAATCAATCAACCGTGATTCATTATACACTTACTATAGTTCAGGCATTATGCAACATACTAGATCTTTTGACATGCTGGAAAGGTATGGTTATTTTAAAGTTATTGCTTACTTAAATAGGTATGCATGTTTACATGTGGAAAGCAACAAAGTGGCCCAGGGAATAGAGTGCTGAGCCTGGAGTTTGGAAGACCTGAGTTCAAATATGACCTCAGACTGTTTGATCTGTTTGACCCTGGGCAAGTCACTTAACCACTATTTGCCTTAACCCATTGAAGAAGGAAATGACAAAATACTCCTTTACCTTTAGCCAAGAAAATCCTATGTTCTGAAAGGTCCACAATCAGGAAAAGTCAAACATGATTGAACAACTAAACAACAGAATGTATACATGTACCTTTGTGTGTATTCCCTTCTGGAATGAGATTTCTATGAATACTGGCACTCTGTGCCTGACAGAACTTAATCTTCTACCAGTTACTTCAAGTGGCTGGCACAGAGCTTTGCATATAGTGGTTTGTGTTGCTATTTCCAAAGATTCCAGTGTAGTACTATAGAAAATGCACTGGATTCAGTTAGGATATCTGGGTTTGAATTTGATTCTGTTGCTTTGTCCTAATTCTAACCTGGTTCCTAGCCCTAGTCCTAGTTATATAGTACTAGTTTTATTTATAGTAGTAATAGTCCAAGATCTAACCTTAGTCCTAACTTGTACTAGTAATACTCCTTGACCTAGTTCTAGTCAGAGACATATCTGGAAGAGACCTTAAAGGACACCATAAAAATTCTTCATTTCACAGGTAAAAACAATGGCCCAGAATATTTTGACTTGACCAATAGCTAGAATTTGAATTTAGGTCTTCTTCACTTCAAGTACAGTATTTTATATATTTAGTCTCTCTTTCTTTATCTGCAAAATGAGAATAATAGGACTTTTCATTATCTGAAAAAATCAGAATGAAATAGAAACCATAAGGTCATTAAAAATAAGGTATTTTGTTAAACCCCCCAAACCCTGTCAAACTGGAAAATTATAGATATGTGAGTTATTATTGACATAACAAAGAATAAACAATTATTGGATGAATGGATGAAGAAGAAGAGATCTTGGTTTAGGTAAGACTGTAAAAAAAAGCTAAACAAAATGCAACAGCCGATTTAGAAGAATCTAGGGACTATTATGATCGAATGAAATAGTCTGGCTATCATTATTTGTGACTTCCGTTTTAATTTAGAACATTTTTTTCCTTGAGATTTTCTTTCTTTTTTTAAATGCCCTTTGGGTTCATAGGTTAATACAGTCTCACACAACCTTTACCAATACAGATCATATTTTGTTGAAGTTGTTTGAAATTTATTTTTTTTAACTAATTTATTTTTACTTTTCAACATTCATTTCCGTAAGATTTTAAGTTCTAAATTTTCTCCTCATCTCTCCCCTCCCCCATATTAAGATTACATGAATTCTCATTGCTTCTTTCTCCAGTCTGTTCTCCCTTCTATCACTCCCCTCCCCTTATCCCCTTTCCCCCTATTTTCTTGTAGGGCAAGATTGATATGTATACCCCATTGCCTGTATATCTTGTTTCACATTTGTGTGTAAAAAACAATTTTTAACATTTGTTTTTAAAACTTTGAGTTCCAAATTTTTTGCCTTCTTCCCTCCCCAGTTGAGAAGGTAAGCTATGTATGGCTTCTAGTAATATTTCTCTTTGGCCTATATTCCAAGTTGTCCTTTTAGAATATTTTTTCAAGAAATGATCAGTGGATTCTTTTGATTTCTATTTTACCCTCTGGTCCCAGAGTATTAGGGCAGTTTTCCTTGATAATTTCTTAAAAGATGATATCTAGTTTCTTTTTTTCATCATGGCTGTCAGGTAGCCAAATAACTTTCAAATTATCTCTCCTGGATCTATTTTCCATCTCAGTGGATTTTTCCAATGAAATATTTCACATTGTCTTATTTTTTTTTCATTTTTGTGTTTTTTTGTATAATTTCTTGATTTGTCATAAACTCATTAGCTTCCATTTGCTCCATTATAATTTTGAAGGAATTATTTTCTGTAGTGAGCTTTTGCACCTCCTTTTCCATTTGGCCAATTCTGTGTTTTAAGGCATTTTTCTTCTCTTTGACTTTTCTATCTCTTTTGTCTTTTGGGTTAGTGTGTATTTTAAGGTGTTATTTTCTTCAGCATTTTTTGGAGTCTTCATTAGCTATCTGTTGACTAGTTTTCCATGATTTTCTTGAATCACTCTCATTTCTCTTCCCAATTTTTCCTTTACTTGATTTTCAAAATCCTTTTTGAACTCTTCCATAGCCTGAGACTAAATCATATTTTTCTTGGAGGCTTTTGAGGTGGTAGCTTTGACTTCGTTGTCTTCTGGTTAAATGTTTTGATCTTCTTTCTCACCAAAGTAAGATTCTATAATCTTTCTTTTATGACATTTAATTATCTTCCCAGTCAAATACTAAAGTCTCTATCTCTGTCAAAATAGGCGTCTGTTTCCAGTTGGGGGTGGATGTGGGTGTACTCTCCCTTGCTTTAGGTGTTTTGTATCAGCTTACTGAACCCTATAGCAGCAAGTACCCAGATGTATCTAGTTTGCTCTGCTAGCAATGGTTCTTAGATCTGCTTTTGTAAAAGGAAAGCAACTTTCATGATGTCAACAATCTTCTTTAATCACACATACAAAAAAAATACAAACAAAAAATAAAGATCAAGAGACAGGGTTTTAAAGTGTCTGATCATAAGCAATACATACATAACAGATCAACAGACAGATCCAGCTCTCTGACCATCACATACATACATCATTACCAAAAGGGGAAGCACCAACACATGGGTTTTTAAAGCCAGGCACCTGGGGTGGGGCAATGTGGCCATATCACAAGAACATTCTTCCAAAGAGTAAAACCCAAAGTAAAACCTTTCCTCAAACCCCCCCCCCAAAATGTATATATATATATATATATATATATATATATATATATATGAATAGTCATATATTATATATGTAAATACGCATATATACTTACGTGTGTGAATACATGTAGGTGTGTGTATATATGTGTATGTGTGTGTGTGTGTGTGTGTGTGTGTGTATGTATATATAATTTTCAGAACCTGGGGGCTCCCTCATGATCCAGTGACTCATTAACACTTAATGAGTCCTTACTAAAAAAACAAGCTTCCTGAAAACACTCTTTCCCCAGTGGGTTCTGCCTGAGACCTGTTAACTGGTGGGGAAGATCTTTCATTAACATAAATCTCATTAACATTAAAATCTCCCACCCTTTGTTGACCTAGAATTTCAGAGGCAGCTGCCACCACAACCTCCCCTGCCCTGTGTCTGTGGCCTGAATCATAGCAAAACCATGCTCCACTTTCACCCAGTTTGCACAGTTTTCCCACTGATCTTCTATGCTGTCTTTGACATTTGTGCATTGAGATATGTCAAAACTGCTAGAGTTGCCTTTGATTCATTCCCTTGAGTCCTGCTCTGGCCCTGTCTGCGTTGGTGTGAGCCATGCTGGGTTGCACTCTGCTTCCAGCCCAGTGTAATATACCTTTCCTGTCCACCTTCTAAGTTTCCTTCGGCTGGGGATTTGTTTTAGGCTCTCATTTTGTAGCTTTTTTTAGTTCTAGAATTTGTTTTGAGTCATTTTTTACAGGTATTTGGAGGAGTTTGAGCTAAAATAAATCCCTGCTTTTATGCTACCATCTTGACTCTACCTTCTGAAATTTATTGATGACAAAAAAACCAAAAACCCAACAATAATAGTTATAGGTACATATGGTACATACATCTTCTCTCCAGTTACTCTTACTGAAAGAAACAGGAATATCCCCAACCAGACTTCTATGCATTTATCACTAGTTAACATGGTCATTCAATGAAATGAATAGAGGTATTAGGTGCCATTTATACTCTAGTTCTATTTTTCTCCAGTTTTCTATTCCATATTGCAATGATTTACTGAGTTAAACTTATAACTCTCATTTAGTGAGAGTAAAGAATCTTTCTTATGATATAAGAGATATTCAAATACCAACTACATAGAAATACATAAATTATATCTTGGACAGAGAATTTAACCTGAAATGTCATAGCATACTCTATTTGACTTTTTGAAATTGATTTATTTCACTCCAAAGTGGCTGGTTTATTTTCATCTGGTATAATGGCAGCTGGTTTTCAGTCCCTACCTGCGGACCTGTCTCATGAATGTATTATACTTTGATATGTGAAACAGAATACAAATCCTAAATAGAGTGAATGTGAATATGCATATTTCAATTATTTAACAGCATTTGAAATGTAGAAACTCATTCTGGTGAGTTGCGTCAAATAATTCATTTAGGTCACAGGCAAGCTTAATGACATTTTTCAGTTTTTTAGAAAATTTTCCAAACCTTGTGCTCCTAAGCTGTTAGGCAAGTGTACAAATGCCTAAGGAGCTGTAGTTAACTACATAATGATCTCAGAGTACACATAATGAGCAAGGAGGAGTGGATAGCTTGAGGAATATATGGAAAAACAATATCACCAAATCCAGACCAAGACTACGGAATCAGTTTCATGTTTCTTTGTGGTATATGCCACACTTTAAAAATTAATCACAAGACAAAGCAGTCCTTTGCATCCCTTTCACCCCATTATCTTTCTCCTATACATCCTCAATAAATTTCAATGTTCATATATCCCAAAGCACATAACTTGTATTGGATAAAACAATCACCATCTTACCCCATTTCCCATCTTAATTTCTCCAATTAAGATGCTGAAAAAAGTCAAAGAAATATGAGAAATGGTGGATAGGGGTGGCACTATTTTTGCAAGCATCATAGCCCATGTAAAGAGATACATCTCATCTTCTACAAATAACGGATTATTAGGAGCTTTCACATTTGAAGTTCTGCTTTCCTCATTGATATAATTCTTATCTACTGACATTCAGGACCATCAATCAACAGTGAGTCCAAATCCATAGACCTTCTAAACTGGGATAAAAGGACTCAAATTACAGTGCCTAAGGGTTCCATTAAATAGCTATGCTCTTGAATTTAGTTGTAGTATCAAGTATCAGTAGATTATATCCAAAATGTATTCATTTTTACAAATTTTTTTTATTTTTTAAATAAATTTATTTAACTTTTTACATTCATTTTCACAAGATTTTGGGTTCCAAAATTTTCTCCCCATTTG
>JAQQSK010000312.1:0-23602 GCA_028658325.1 Potorous gilbertii
CAGTGTGGCAGAAACTAGGCACAGACCAATGACTGACACGATATACAAGAATAAAGCCCAAATGGGGACGTGATCTAGGTATAAAGATTGATACTATGGACAAATTGGTGGGGAAAGAAATAGTATATTTGTCAGATTTATGGAGAAGGGAAGAATTTTTGACTAAAGAAGAGATAGAAAGTATTATGAAGTACAAGATGGATAATTTTGATTACATTAAACTGAAAAGTTTTTGCACAACCAAATGCAATGCAACCAAGATTCTCAGGGATGCAGAAAACTGGGAAAGCATTTTTGCAGCTAGGTCTATGATAAAGGCCTCATTTCGAAAATATATAGAGAACTGAGTCAAATGGACAAAAATAAAAGCCACTCCCCCACTGACAATTGGTCAAAGGATATGAGCAGGCAGTTTTCAGAGGAAGAAATTAAAGATATCTGTAGTCATATGAAAAAAAATGCTCTAAATTACTATTGGTTAGAGAGTTAGAGAGAAGCAAATCAAAAGAACTCTGAAGTACCACATCACACCTATCAGATTGGCTACCCTAATTCATTGTCGATGGAGTTGTGAGCTCATCCAACCATTCTGGAAAGCAATTTGGAACCATGCCCAAATGGCTTCAAAAATATTCATACCCTCTGACCCAGCAATATCACTTCTAGGAATGTACCCCCAAGAGATCATAAAAATGGGAAAGGGTCCCACATGTACAAAATTATTTATAGCAATACTCTTTGTGGTGACCAAAAACTTGAAATCAAGGGGATGCCCATCAATTAGGGAATGGCTGAACAAATTTGAATGTGATGGAATACTATTGTGTTATAAGAAATGATGAACAGGAGGATTTCAGAGAGGCTTCGAAAGTCTGACATAATCTGATGCTGAGTGAAAGGAGCAGAACCAGGAGAACTTTATACACGGTAACAACCACAGCATGCGTGAACTTTTTCTGGTAGACTTAGAACTTCATTGCAATGAAAGGACTTAAAAAATTCCCCATGTTTTTTTAAGGCAAAATGTCTTCCACATCCAGAAAAAGAACTATGGAATTTAATTGCAGATTGTAGCAGATAATTTTCTTTTTTATTACATTTTGTTTTGTTATATGATTTCTCCTATTCATTTGAAATCTTCTATACAACATGGCTATGGTGAAAATGTATTTAATAGGAATGTATATGTAGAATCTACATAAATTGTATGCCATTCCAGGGAGGGAGGGGGACTTGGGGGGGAGTGAGGGGGAGGGAGGGAAAGAAAAAATCTAGGTTGTATAGTAGTGATTCTGTAACACTGAAATAAATAAATAAAGTAGAAAAATGCATAGTAAATTATCATAGAATGCCAACTTTGCTACAAGTTTGGATGAATGCTTTTTGTAGAATTCACAATGAGATGCTTAACAAAGAAGGCTGCATTGAATTTTGATCCTTGGAATAGTTTTAGGTCTATTATGCACTGTTACTCAGTCTCAGAAATATCATTTGATCCATTTGACAAAATTTTTAAACAACTATTATATGCAATGAACGTTGTTATAGAATCTTAGGTTACAAAGGAAAACGAAAAACACCTAATGTGTCCAAGGGGTTTGCTTTATATGGGAAAGGAGGGGGGAGTAATACAAGTACAAAGATACATAAATACTAAATCTATGCATAGTAAGCACAGTTAATTTCTGTCAGCTACAGATGCCTCATCAATTAAATGTTAGTATACTCCTGATAAGAGAATTCATGAGTTAGTATATATATGAGACAGAAAGAACTCCCCTAAAAAGTCTCCAATGAAACTTTAATTCTCAATGCTATGATATATCTACCATGTAATATTCTCTGTTGTAGTTAGCATTGGTTATTTGATTTTCCTAGTCAACCTAAACTACATTGGGGCACAGATACTCACTCATTTAAATTTTTTATCTTGCTAAGTGGATAGGACAATACCATTTACCCAGAAAAATGCATATTTAAGTAGATTATATTTTAGGTCATTATTTACATTATTATGTCAATATTTCTTTAAAGCAATATTTTGTGTATCTAGAAATCTATCTACATATCTACATTTTACACACACACAGACACACACAGAGAGTGATCTGCTGGATTAAAAGAATATTTTTTATTGATACCTTTTAACTTTATATTAGAATCATTATTTGGAACCTTTCTTAAAGTGCAGGAAAGAAAATTGATCAATAATGGAAAGCCATATATAATTGTAAGAACTCAGAAATCAGAGGATCTGAATGCTAAGACCTCCTATGTTCCCATCTGTGTGACTTTGGGTAAGTCATTTAAAACCCCTGAGGCTCAGTTTGTTCACTTGTAAATTTCAGAGATGACCACTAAGACCTCATTTAGCTATAAGAACTATAATTTCATCATAGCTATTATCACACACACACACACACACACAGCACAACATTCTGGATCTATATTTCTGTTTCCCTCCTGGATCACTACCTTCTTATCATGGAAGGGCTGACATAGCTCAATAAAACTATGAGCTATGCCTTGAAAGATTACCCAAAATGTACAGGACAATGTGGAGTCTCCTTTAAAAAGTGGTTATCTAGGGAAGGAAACGGCAGACTACTCCTCTATCTTTGCCAAGAAATTCCAATGAACAGTATTGCAATGATAAAAGCGATGACACTGAAAGATGAGCCCCTTATGCTAGAAAGCATCCAGCATGCTACCGAGGAAGAGTGGAAGAACAAGAAGAACAAGTACAAATAACTCCAGCAATAATAAAGCAACTGGACTTAAACTAAAAGGAATATCAAGTGTAAATCTGTCTAGTGGTTAAAGGAAAGTCTGATGCTACAAAGATCAACACTGCATAGGAACATTGGATACAAGATTTATGAACCAAGTGAGCTGAATCTGGTCAAACAGGAGATGGAAAGATTAAATATCAACATCTTGGGTGTCAGTGAACATAAATGGATGGGAATACCAACTGAACTATTTAAAATCCTCAAAGGTGATGTTAAAGTACTATACTCAATATGCCATCAAATTTGAAAATATCAACAGGGGTCACTAGGTTGGAAAAGATCAGTTGATATCCCAATCCTAAATAAAAGCAATACCAAAGAATCTTCAAATTACAAAACAATTGCATTCATTTCATATGCCAACAATGTTATACTTAAGATCCTGGAAGTTAGGCTTCTAAAATATATGAACTGAGAATTACCAGAAGAGCAGGCTGGTTTTCAAAGAGGTCAAGGAACTAGAAACCAAATTACTAATATTCGTTGCATTATGGAAAAAGCAAGGAAGTACCAGGGAAAAAAAAATAAAACATTTCTGCTGATGTCTTCTACTGTGTAGAACACAATAAAATGTGTCAAGTCCTCAAAGAGAGGGGAGTACCAGATCATCTAACTTGTACCAGATGGAACTTTTATGTGGGTCAAGAAGCAATAGTTAGAAGCATGGAACAATTCATTGATTTAAGATAGGAAAAGAAATGTGATAAGGCTATATATTGCCACCTTATTTCACTGATGTACAGAGTAGATCATGGGAAATCTCAGGCTGGATGAATCAAAAGATGGAATTAAGTTTGCTGTTAAGAACATCAACAGTTTCAGCCATACAGATGATACTGCTCTGATAATAGAAAGTAAAAAATTAAGAAGTCTTTTGATGAAAGTGAAAGAGGAAAGTGTAAAAACTGACATGGGGGTGTCTAGATGACACAGTGAATGGAACACAGGCCCTGGAGTCAGGGGAACCTGAGTTCAAATCTTGCCTCAAACACTTACTAGCTATGTCACCTCCAGCAAGTCACTTAATGGTTATTACCAAAAGCAAAAACAAAGCAAACAAACAAAAAACGACAACAACAACAAAGCTCGTGGCAACTGGTTCTATCTTTTCCTAGCAAATAAAGGGTGAAGAAACCAGTGCCAAGTTTTATATTCATGGGCTCAAGGATCACTGAAGATGGCAATAGTTGCCATGAAAAAGGCAATGGAAAATCTGGACAGCACACTACAAATAGATATCACCTTATTGAAAAAATCAGAACAGTGTGTTTTTGTTGTGTTTTCAGTAGCAATTATATTATGAGAGTTGTACTACCAGTAAAACTCAGAACTTCAGAACAGATATTTTTCAATTGTGATGCTAGAAAAGACATTTGAAAGTCTCTTGAGTACCAAGGTCAAATCAGTCAATACTTAAAGAAATTAATCCAGACTGTTCATTGGAAGGTCAAATATTGAAGATGAAACTTAAATACTCTAGCCACATAATGAGAAGACAGGAGTGGATAAAAAAAACCCTAACATTGGGAAAGAGTGAAGACAAAAGGAAAAAGGCAGAGGATGAAATGGATGGATAATGTCATGGAAGCACTGAACAGGAACTTCGAAACGTTTGAGGAGACAGAGGATAGAAGGGCTTGGTTTACTACTGTCCATGGGCTCACAAAGAGTCAGACATGGCTAAGCAACTAAACAACAACAAAATTCTTGCTTCTTTATTCTGAGTAAGGAAATATTTGCTCTTTGGTACTTAAACTTTTTTTTTTTAATCCTAATACTGAGTTTGGTTTCTTTTTAATTTTCTTTTCATTTCCATTATTGTAAACACATATGTGGTTATTTTGGTTCTACTTAATTCTGTGTCCATTCATATAATTATAACCTTGTTCTTTGAATTCCTCATATTTGTCATTTGCTCTTTTTGTTTAGTCATGTTCAGTCATGTGTGACAGTTCATGACTCCATTTCGGGTTTTCTTGAAAAAGATATGGGAGTGATTTGCCATTTCCTTCCTCGGTTCATTTTACAGATATGGAAACTGAAGCAATAGGGTTCAGTGACTTGGTCAGGTAAGTGTCTGAGGCTGGATTTGAATTCAGGTCTTCCTGATTCTAGATCTGACCTATATCCTCTGTACCATCTAGCTGCCAAAAATCATAGAAGAATGCCTTTGGTAAGTCATTTTATGCATCTCTGACCCCATTTGGGGATTTCTTGACAAAGATTTTGAAATGGTTTGCCATTTCCTACTCCTACTCATTTTATAGATGAGGAAACAGGCAAAAGGCGTTAAGTGACTTGCCCAAGGTCATATAGCTAGCAATTGTCTGAGACCAGATTTTGAAGTTAGGTTTCCCTGACTCCAGAACCAGAACTCTATCTACTGTACCACCTAACTGCCCCATAAAAATACTGGCATTATTGTTTTAAATTTTGTTAAGATAGCTGATCATACTTTGGTGTAAGTCTATTTTCACTCATTTCTGATTCTTTGTCACCACATTGGACATTATCTTGACAAAGATCCTAGAGTGCTTTGATATTTCCATCTTCAGCTTATTTACATATGAGGAATTGAGGCAAACAGGATTAAGTGATTTGCCCAGGGTCACACAGGTGGTAAGTGCTTGAGGCCAATTTTGAACTCAGGAAGATGTGACTTTGTGACTTCCAGCCTGGCACTTTCTACAGTGCAACCTATCTTACTACACAATTAAATTCCTTTATTAGTTTATTTGGTTCTTTATTATGTGGTCATTCCTAAATTTATGTCTAGATTCTGATTTTGTGTCTCACTCTTTGCTACAACAAAGATAGGTAATTGGGCTTAGAGTCAGGAAGGGGTGTGTGTGTGTGTGTGTGTGTGTGTGTGTGTGTGTATGAGAGAGAGACAGAGATCCATGTTTATATAGACTTATTGAGAGGAAACTATATTCAAGTTTACATATACATATAAAATTTAATGATATGATACTTTGAATTTATATTTCATATCCTTTTAGAACTCATGGTTGTATATTAAGATCTTCCTCAAGTGCTGAGTATTGTACTCAGTATGCAATAAACACTTAAGTGTTAATTATATTTTATTCTGCATTATCTTTTTTCTTTAAAAAAAACTATTAATATATGGGATATTCATTGAATTTTTAAAACAAGCACTCTAGATATATGATTGAAGCATCTTCAAGGAAGCCATTTTATAGACATTTACTGTCAGGATTATGGAGATTTCATTTTCCCATACATTTCCAAAGCATCGGTTATGTGCTAAATGTAATTATTAAGTATATATTTATATAGAATTTTAAATGAGGGAAACTATGCACAAAAAGATGTAGTAATATATATAATGTCTAATATAATTCATAGAACCATCACATCTAAATCAGGGATGAAACTTAGAGGCTTGTCCTATAATTTTACCAATGGGGAAACTAAGACTTTTCAGGTACCAAAAAAAAAATTGTCCATGTTCATATAGATAACAAGTAGAAAAGATTTTCTAATTCTAAATTACTTTTTTTCTGTTTTATCTTATGCTGCAAAAGCATTATATTTATGCAATGTAGATATCAACATTTTCTCCAGTTCTGATACTTCTATATGATGTTATTATTCATCATTTTATACATTTATACTTATTCCCGTGTTTTCTTCAATAAAATATTCAGTCCTAGGGAGCAGAGCTAAGATAATGGAGAAAAGACTGGACTCAACTAAGCTCTCCCAAATTTGGCCCAAACAACTTTAAAACATAACCTCAAAATGAAATCTAGAGTGGCAGAAACAACAAAAGGATGGGGCAAAATAATTATCAAGCCCAAAACAGCTTAGAAGGTCAGCAGGAAAAATCTATGTCTCACTGAGATGAGAATGGAGCACATCTGTTGCAGAGGAGAATGGAGCACAGTTGTGTGCAGGCTGCACTCCTGTAACAGGCCTTTGGGGTAACTGTGTTAGCAACAGCTTCATGAGTTTCTTTAGCTCTCATCCAACAGATGGTTCAGACAACGATTTGGAAGGAGGTTACAGGTTGCCTTTGCTGGCACTAGGTGGAGGACTCTATTTCAGTACCCACACTTGCTTCCAGGTCCCATTCTCAGAATCAGGAAGAAGAATAACACACTGGATCAAGGAAGCATGAGCACTGGTCAAATTTTCAGGGTAGAAAATGGTGTTCGTGATCAGAAGATAGTCTAGGAGAGCAGTGCCCACACCACTTCTTAGATCATACCACCTTGGGAGAACTGAAAATTTATAGAACTCCAGATATAACTTTGAAAACATTAGCACACGTCCATGCATACACACACACACACACACACACACACACACACACACACACACACACACACACACCCTGAAGCCTAGAACATCCTTGGAGCAAAGCCCAATGTTAATACAAGGTTAAATGTTAAAAAAAAATAGACTGGAAGATGAGCAATGAACAAAAAATTTCCTGACTGTAGCAAGTTACTATGATGACAGGGAAGAAGAAAATAACCTCAGAAAAAAACAACAAAGATATTCAAAGTTTTGAAAAAATGTGAATTGTTCTCAGGCCCAAAAATAATTCTTGGAACAGCTCAAAAAAGATTTTAAAATCAAATAAGAGAGATAAAGGAAAAATTGTGGAAAATATGACCAATGCAAGAAAATAAGAACAGAGGAGTTAGCAACTTACTAAAGGAGGCACAAAATAAAACTGAAGAAAATAGGTCTTAAAAAACAGAATAAACCAAAGAGAAAAAAAAAGATGTGCATAAATTCACTAAAAAAAAGAGAATACCTTAAAAAAGTAGAATTGGCTAAATAAAAAAAAGAAGATATAAAATCTCATTGAAGTAAATAATTCCTTAAAAATTAAAATTGGGAAAATAGAAGCTAGTGATATCATGAGACATCAAGACATAATAAAACACCGAAGAATGAAAATAGGAAAAAATATGAAATAGCTCATTGTTAAAATAACTGGTTTGGAGAAAAAAAATTCCAGAAAGATAACTTAATATCGTTAGACTGAAATCTATCACCAAAGAAAACCTTAGACATCATATTTCACACAATTATCAAGGAAAACTGCCTTGATATTTTAGAACCAGAGGGTAAAAATAGAAATGGAAAGAATTCATCAATCACCTCCAGAAAGAGAACTCAAAATGAAAAGTCCCTGAAATATTACAGTAAAATTATAGATCTCCCGGATCAAGGAGAATATATTGCAAGTAACCAAAAAGAAAGGATTTAAATATCATGAATCCAGAATCAGGATCACACAAGATTTAGAAAGTTTTTTTTTTCATCAAAGTATTGGAAGGCTTAAAATATAATATGCTAGAGGGCAAAGGAGCTAAGATTACAACCAAAAATCATCTACCCAGCAAAAGGAATATACCTCTTTAGGGGAAAATGGGATATGTAATAAAATGCAAGACTTTCCAGCAGAGCTGATGAAAGTAGCTAAGTTGAATGGAAATTTTGATTTTCAAATATGACTCAAGAGAAGCAAAACAGGTAAATAAGAAAGAGAAATCATAATTGATTTAATGGGGTTAAACTTTGTTTTCCCACATGGGAAGATGATACTTGTAATTCCTAAGAATTTTATCATTTTTAGAGCAGTTAGAGGGTACATAGACAAAGGGCATGATTGTAAGTTAACTATGATGGCATAATATCTAAAAATAAAACTAAGGAAGGAGAAAAATAAGGCACTGGGAGAATGAGGAAGGGCAGAATGGGGTAAACTATCTCCCATAAAATAGATACAAAAGAGCTTTTATAGTAGAGGGGAAAATTTGGGTTGTGCAAGACAATACTTGAACTTTAATCTCATTGGAACTAGCTCAAAGAAGGAATAACATATATGCTCAGTTGTGTATAGAAATCTATCTTTTCCTACAGGGAAGTAAGAGGGCAATGGGATAAGAGAAGACAGAGACTGAAAGAAGGAAAGGAGTACTGGGGGAAGCTGTTATTAGAAGCAAAACACTTTTAAGGAAGGACAGGGTGAAAGAAGAGATTGAGAAGGATAAACAGGATGGAGGGAAATACACAATTAAGCATCTTAACTGTGGAAAAGACATTTGTCAAGTTCCTCTGATAAAAAAGCCTTATTTGTCAAATATATAAGGAAACAAAGAAAATTTATTTATAAGAATATAAACCATTCTCCAATTGATAAATGGTGTGAGGTTATGAACAGGAAGTTTTAAGATAAAGAAATCAAATGGTTTTAATAATCATATAAAATAATCTAAATCACTATTGATTAAAGAAATGCAAGTTAGAATAACTCTACTGTATCACCTTCTAACTATCATATTGGCTAATATGACAGAAAAGAAAAAAAAGAAAAATATTGGAGGGTATGTGGGAAAAATGGGACACTGTTGGTGGAGTTGTGTCCTGATCCAGTCATTCTAGAGAGCAATTGGGAATGACTCCCAAAGGTCTATAATACTTTGTATGCCCTTTGACCTAACAATACCTGGTCTATATCCCAAAAGGATAAAAAGAAATAAGAAAGGAGAGCTCTATGTATAAAAATATTTATTGTGGCTCTTTTGTTGTGGGAAATAATTGGGGAATGACAAGACATGTCATAAGATATTGATTTAATACTATTTTGCTCTAAGAAATTATAAGCAGGATGCTTTCAGAAAAATCCGGAAAATCTTACATGAACTGATTCATAGTGAAATGAACAGAACCAAGAGAAGAATGTACACAGTAACAGTAATACTGTACAATGATCTACCGTCAATGATAGCCATTCTCAGTGATACAACAATCCAAGATAATTCCAAAAGACTGATGATGAAAAATATTACCTCCCCCCGAGAAAGATGGAGTTTGAATGTGGATAGAAGTGTGTGTGTGGGTGTGTGTGTGCGCACACACGTACACATGAGAACACACTTTATTTTTCTTCATTCTTTTGTCTGTATTTTCTTTCATAACTTTCTCAATATGGAAATATATTTTGCATGGCTGTACATTTAGAACCTAAATTAAGTTGCTTGCCTTCTCAATGAGGGGTCAGGGGAAGAATGGATGGAGAGAACTTGCAAATCAAAATTTCAAAAAACAAATGTTAAAATTGTTTTAACTTGTGATTAGAAAAAAATAAAATATTTTAAAAATAATAAAATAGTCAAATCAATTCTACTTTTGATTCCATACAAAATTCTAAAATTTAGAAAAGAGTGGCTTATATTCATCAATTTTTTTAACATCACCATTTTTCTTGATAGGAATAGAGAAATGCTTTCTTGCTGAGTGTAAGTCCTAACAGTAGAAGAGAGAATTTGCTCTTAAAGTCATCTGTTCATGGTCCCAGTTACACACCAACAAGAGTGGTGATGCATAGTAAGTATATGAACAGATCAACTTCTTCAATTCTGATCTAAATACATTTCTTTGGCCTGGACTCAATCAGGGTAATGCCTTCTTCCAGGTATCTCCCCTTCTCCCCTCCCTTCTTCGCTTCTTTTTACATGATGACTTCCCTCGCTAAACTGAGAGTTCATTGAGGGCAGACACTGTCACATTTATGTTCTCATCATTTAACATGATTCTCAACACTTTGTAGAGATTTAATAAACATTTCTTGACATTTGAAAGGGAGTCAACATTTTCCTTCCTAAGGAAAACCATTGGGCTTCCCTCCATTATTTTATATCAGTACATGCTATCATCATAGTCTCTATTTTCAACACAACTCAAAATCTAGCTTTGAAATTTTCAAAATCTGTATACCCTTTGAATAACAAAATATATACTAGGAAAATCATATTTAGGAAAAAAATTACATGTATTTTCCTTAAGTCATAAAAAGATTAATTTTGTGAGAGATTCTGCTAGACCAGAAACTGAAGTTATTTAATAGAATTCATTTGCCAAAACACTATAGCACTCTTTTCAACTATAATAGAAAAAATGTATTTCCATTTTTTCCCTTTAGCTGGGGTGGTGTTTTTTTGTTTGTTTGTTTGTTTGTTTTGTTGTTGTTTTGTTTTTTTGCAAAATGAATGTAAAGAAATATGCTACATCTGCATAGACTTCAGTTTGAATTGAAATAGCTTCTTTAAATTTCAAGTGATAATTTAATATCTACATTTATTTTTATTCTTCCTCACTTCTCTTGATTAGTCCTCTTTCCATTTTCTCTCTGATTTGTTTTCTAGAAATATTATTGTTCTCTTTTCTAAAAAAAAGCTGAATTTTAGGCTTGGACTTATTCACATGGTGTTTGTGTGTACATGTTGAGTGTATCTGTGTGTTTATGTTGATAGCTATAATAACCTCCAACCCAGGGAAACCTCAATTAATGCAAACACATTGTAATTATATAATTCACATTTTGGTCTACTGTCAAACATAGCAATAACAAAGCATAAAACTCTATTATCATTTTGTCTAATTCTTTATCTTCTTCACCTCAATACACCACAAATGTTGCTACTGGTGTACATTAATGTGTAATGAGAAATAGTTTTGTTTTCCTCCCAAAAAATAGAACTTTAAAATGAAATATTGTTCACTAAGGCGGAGCCATCATTTTTTCATAAGCTGATTTAATGACCTGATTTTACTATGACAGAAAGGAACAAATTGGTGAGCATTTATCTCTCCATTGAAAATTAACTAATAATCTTGATTATGTGTATACATTCTTCAATCTAACCTTCACAACATTGATCAAGTAATAGCTCTAAGTACTACTTGAACAGCTGTACAATATTTAGAGTGTTGGCCTTTTAGAGGGGGAATCTTAGCTAAAAATCCTTCTGATGCTTAGCAGGACGTCCCTATACCTAATATACTCAGTTTTTAAAATGAAGTTAATAATATCAGTAGAACCTTCCTCAGAAGGCCATGCATGATAAAGTCCAGTTTTTATAAGATAAGCACAGCATTTCTAAAACTTTAAATCTACATGAATGTACAATATACATGTACATTTGCACATGTGCATATATATATATATATATATATATATATATATATATATATATATATATATATATATATGTGTGTGTGTATATATCTCATATATGTGTATCAGCTAATTGGTACAATGGCCTGGCATCAAGAAGACCTGAGTTCTATCTAACCTTCCTTCCCCACCCCAGGGAAAGCAATTTCTCTTAGATCTAGGTTTTCATATCACCTTCATTCATCTCTCTTCATCATTCTATTTATGTCCCCATAATTATGTTATAAGGTCATCACAGCCCCTTGCACTTTGACCTATGCTAGTAGATACCTAATAAGTACTTCTTTGGTTACTTCTCAAATTGTCATGATTCCCCTTGGGGCAAAAAAAATATGTACCTCCAAAGATTTTCATAGAGTTTCTTAAAACAGCCTCCCTTATGATAGTTGATCCTTTTTGGCAATAATCTAACTGGAAAAAAATATCAAGTATTCCAGAACATTCAACAAGGCTGATTGAAAATTATTCCAATCATGAGTGAAAATATTATGACAAATACTACTTTCACAAAATACTTGCAAAAATATGCACTCAACCTCAGGGTGAAAAGAGCTCATCTCCTTTTATTTTGCCACATGAATAACTTTCATTTGTCTTCCCACAAAAATGATAAGATTTCAATTTCCTTCTCAAAAGTTCTAAACGCTGATGTCTACACCTAGATGATTGACTCACTTTGGAGCCTAACTGGATACTTTGGTTTATCCACTACACTTATCATCTACACAATGTTTTTCATATATCCTTTGCCATTAAAAAAAACAAAAATATAAATTTAAAGATAAATTAAGAAAAGATTGTTTGTAAAATGAAATTAAAAAGAAATCAAAATAAAAAAATAAGTAGGCATTCATTTATAAAGATAATATTTGTAAAGAACTTAGCACAGTGCCTGACACTTAATAGGTATTCTGTTAAGTACTTGTTACTTATTCTTACCACTCTCACTGATATGCACTGTACAGGGTTTTGGTAAGATATAAAGATAAAAAAAAGTAGCTTTACAGTACTTACCATCTAATAGGGTAGCCATAATATGTATACAAGAAAATCAAATACAAATACAATACATAAAATAAGAACAAAAATATTTCTATAAAAGTTCATAGCCCAGAAAAACAACTTCTTACTGTGGTTAGAAATTAAAGAAGAATGCATTGGGTATACTTCATTGGAGAAGCTATGCAATGAGCCCAAAATAACTGCCTATTTATGAGCTAGGTGGAAAATTTCAAAGAAGAAGTTGAGGTTCCTGTTCATAAGGACTCTGGAAAATAAAGGCAGAACATGAAAACAAAGAACAATGGAAGTAAATATGATATGATTAAATAAAACTAATTGCTCACATTCACTTGGTCATCTGAGTTTTATAAGTACTTTTATCACAAGAACGTGAGAAAAATAGTTTAATGATTATTGTCTCTATATTACAGATATAGAAACTGAGGCTTGAGAATGTTAAATGCCTGGCCAAAGGTAGCACTTGTGAAAGGTTAACTAAGCAATGAATTCTATTGTGAGACAGAAATGACTCCTTAATTATTTTCCCCTAAGAATTGTTTATTTTTTGCTAGTGACACATCCTACAATATAGTCCCCAAGTCCCTTAATCTTTATAAATTGTCATCACTCATGACATCAACATTTTTTTTCCTGTTATCAGTTAAGAGGACTAAGGAAATTTGAAGTAAATACTTGTACTTTCTTTCCTGATATACTTTCCTATAATTCTTATATACTTTTTAATACTACTTATAATATTTTCCCAATATTTCAAATGACATTTTTTAATTCCCCTCTTTATAAGGGTGAGACTAAAATTTTACATTATGACTGGAAGAAAATGGGTTCCTAAACCATATAGTCAGATTCCTAGCTTATCCCCAAGTATATAACAGAGAATGAGTAGAAATACATATCCACAGCACCTATTATCTTCAGGTTCCAGAATCTGGAAGACCAAAAATTATGAGCTATTTTTAACTGAAGAAAAAGGAAATGTTTACCAATTTGTTCCATTATTTGTTTTTTACTTTAAGATGAGATCTCTGAATTAGCTGTTCTTATCTGCTCATAATACATTTGAGTACTAAATGTGATCTATATCAATGTCTTCACCAGTTAAAAGAAATTAAAATTGTCAGTATTTTGCTCTACTACATGAAGAGTAGACATTTACTGAGCAGCAAGCGAGATTGCTTATCAGAACTATAACTAGGGCAGGAACACTGGAGATTTTGCTCATAAGACTACATTTTAGAGGATCCAAAAGGAATCAAGGAAGAACAACTAAGCTTGGTGCTCAGCAAGAACATTGGGGAAAAGCTGCCAGATTAAGCAGACACTTATTATATGTGTGATAACAGGAAAGTCATTAAACTTCTGTTCATCTAATTCCTCATCCTCCTTTCCTATAATAATAGCATCTACTTCCCACAGTTATTTTGAGAACAAATGATAAAATAATTTTAAAACTCTTAGGATAGTATCTGACAGGTGTGCATGTGTGTGTGTGTGTGTATGTGTATGTGTGTGCATGCGCACACACATCAATTATTAACTTGGACACTTTCTTCTCATTCTACATGGTTGCACTGCATGTTAATTTATCCATGACTTTTACCAATATTTTCCCCTGTCAATGTCCAAAAGATATATTAGACTGGTACACTTCCTTCAGAAATTACTTTGTATGTGTTTTATATTTAATATTTATATATATAGCATTTCTCCTCAGTATAATATGAAATCCTTGGTCATGGGGACCAAGGATTGTTGCTGGGTTTTTTTTCTTTTTTTTTTTACTCCTTCAAAAACCCCTTGAAATTGACTATGCTTGTATAATTGTAGGGGTTTTTTATTTAATATTGTAGGTCAGCAATAAGTATACCACTTTTATGCAAAGACTTTGAATGTGACCTCATTAATCTGAGATATTTCTGAATAAGCACAGTGCATGATACTATAATAGGAACTTAACGAATATTTATGAGTACTTTAAAAAAGTACTTTAAATAAACTGAAGAGAAAATGTTCATGGTTGTACACATCTTTGTGGTAAGAAACAAAAACTCCTTATGGGGATAAAACATACAACAGGTTTTCAGGATCACATCAATCCATATGTCAATTCATCCATATAATAAATATTTATTGAACAAAGGATGATGCAAATGTAAATATTTAAGCTTTTCAGATAAAAATACACTATTTGGTAAAAAAAAAAAAAAATTGGAAAAACTGAAAAGCAGTCTGCCGGAAATTGGATACAGATCAGTATTTTATAACATTTTACCAAGATAAGGCCAAAATGGAAACATAGCCTAGCTTTCAAAAGGGCTTTAAAAAGAGATATAAGAAAACATGAAACACATTACCTATCAGACTTCAGATAGAAAAATTTATGAATAAACAAGAAACAAATCATTGTGACATGTGGAATAGACATTGATTAAATCAAATTAAAAAGGTTTTCTGTGGCTAATTTGATTTAGAAAAAGAAAGAAAACCAAATTCCCAGTATGTGTGTGTGTGTGTGTGTGTGTGTGTGTGTGTTCATCCTTCATTGCCGAAGAATACCATGCCATGAGAAAAATAATGACATGACTTGTACTTGACTTTGTTTTGAGTGAGAGAGAGCTGTGCAGGTCACCAACCTCACTTCTCCTCCAGAGTCATCTGAATCCAGTGACCAAATACTCATCAGAATGACTAGAGATGACCCAAGATGAGGCACTTGGGGTTAAGTGACTTGCCCAAGGTCACAGAGCTAGTGAGTGTCAAGTGTCTGAGGTGATATTTGAACTCAGGTCCTCCTGGCTCCTGCTTTGGTGCTTTATGCACTGCACTACCTAGTTGCCCCAGCATAGAAAATAAAAAGGGTAAATTAACCACCAATGAATAGGAAAGCAAGGCAATAAATAGGAGCTATTTTGCCCAACTGTATGCCAATAAATCTGACAATCTTAGGGAAATGGATGAATATTTACAAAAATATAAATTTCCCCAATTGACAGAAAGGAAATAAAAAACTTAAGTAATCTCAATTTAGAAAAAGAAATTGAACAAGTCATCAATGAATTCCCTAAATAAATACCTCTAGGGTCAGGTGAATTTAAAAGTGAATTTTACCAAAGATTTAAAGAGCAATTAATTCTAATGTAAAATAAACTATTTGGGAAAATAGGTGGACTGGTACCAAATTCATTTTATGACACAAAAATATGATGCTTATACCTAAATGAGGAAGAGCCAAAACAGAGAAAGAAAAGTATAGACCAATTTCCCTAATGAATATTCATGCAAAATTTTTTAACAAATTAGCAGACATTACAGCAATTTAACATGAGGATAACGCACTATGGTCAGTTGGGATTAATAACAAAAATGCAGAGCCAGTTCACTATTATGAAAACTATTAGCATAACTGATAACATAAATTTAACAGAAAGCATATGATCATCTCAATAGATGCAGAAAAAAAAAAAAAACTTCTGACAAAATGAGGCAGAGCCAAGATGGTGGGGTAAAAGCAGGGACTTGGTTGAGCTGTTCCATAAACCCCTTAAAATAACCGTAAAAATTACTCTAAAGAAATTCTATAGTAGCAGAACCCACTAAATGACAGCCCAACTGGGAAATAAGATATACAGACATTGAATATAGAAATCTATGTTGCCTTACAGCAAAATAGAAGAGAAGGAATAAGAGAAGGGAACAGGAGTGAGGAAGGAAGGGCAAATTGGTGGAAGGAGTAATCAGAATGCATGCCATCTTGGGGTGGGGTGAGGGGAGAGATAGGGAGAAAATTTGTAACTCAAAATCTTGTGGAAGTAAATGTTGAAAACTAAAAATTAACAAAATTAATTAATAAAAAGAAAAAAGTTAAAAATACTTCTGACAAAATACACTACCAATTCCTATAAAAAAAATTAGAAAGTATAGGAATGAATAGAGTTTTCCTTAAAATAATAAGCAGAATCTCTCTAAATCATCAGTAAGCATTATATGTAATGGGCATAAGCCAGAAGCTTTCCCAAAAAGAGCAGGTGTTAAAAAAAGGATGTCTATTATTACCAGTTATTTAATATTGTATTAGAAGTGTCAACTTTTGCAAGAAACTGAAGGAATTAGAATAAACAAGGAAGAAGCAAAGCCATCACTCTTTGCAGATGATATGATGACATACTTAAAGAATCGTAGACAAAAAACTGAAAAACTACTTGGAAAAATTATCAACTTTAGCAAAGTTTCAGTTAATAAAATAAACTCACATAAATCATCAGCATGTCTATACGTTACCAACAAAGTCCAGCACCAAGAGACAGAAAAAGAAATTCCATTAAAATAACTGTAGACAATATAAAATGTTTCAGAGTCTACCTGCCAAGACAAACCCAGAAATCGTATGAAAACATTTGCAAAACATTTTACACAAATAAAGTCAGATCTAAACAACTGGAAAAATATGAATTGCTCATGGGTAGGCCAAGCTAATATAATAAGAAGGGCAATTCTATCTAAATTAATCTACTTCTTCAGTGCCATTCCAATCAAACTACAAAAAATTATTTTGTAGAGCTAGAAGCATAATGACAAAATTCATCTGAAAGAACAAAAGGTCAGGAATATCAAATGAATTAGTAAAAAAAAAAAGTGCTAAAAATGTAGCCTAGACTTAACAGATTTAAAACTATATTATAAAGCAGCAATCATCAAAACTCTTTGGTACTTGCTAAGAAATAGGGTGATGTGGAATAGTTAGGTATACAAGACACAACAGTAAATGACTACAGTAATCTGTTATTTGATAAACCCAAAGACTCCAGCTTCTCGGATAAGAACAATTTGCCCCACCCCCGCAAAAAAAAAAAAAATCTGCTGGAAAAATTGGAAAATAGAACGGAAGGAGCTAGGCATAGACCAAAATCTCAGACCCTGTACCAAGAAAAGGTTGAAATGGAAATTTAGACATAAGAGATGATTCTGGAGATGCGGCAGCAGCACTGAGAGAAGAAGGAAGCAGCTGGAACGGGAGCCAGAACCTGGGCAGCACCATGGCTAGTGTCACCACCCTCGAGGTGGTGAAGCACAAGATTCAGGTTCTACAGCAGCAGGCATTGACGCCGCGGAGGAGAGGGCAGAGCATCTCCAGCAGGAGGGCAGGGGGAGAAGTGGGCCGGGGAACAGGCTAAGGCTGAGGTGGCTTCCTTGAAGCGTCAAATCCATCTGGTTGAGGAGGAGCTGGGTTGTGCTCAGGACCACCTGGCAACGGCTCTGCAGAAGCTAGACGAGGCAGAGAAGGCTGCTGATGAGAGCGCGAGGGGTATGAAGGTCATTGAAAACTCTGCCTTGAAGGATGACGAAAAGATGGAGCTGCAAGAAATTCAGCTGAAAGCGTCCAAACACATTGCACAAGAAGCACACAGGAAGTACGAGGAGGTGGCCGGCAAGTTAGTGATCACTGAAGGGGACTTGGAGCGCACAGAGGAGCAGGGAGAGCTGGCTGAGTCTCCCTGCCCGGACATGATGAGCACATCAGAATGATGGACCAGAACCTGAAGTCTCTGAAGGCTACTGAAGAAAAGTATTCTCAGAAAGAAGCAGATACAAGGAGGAGAGACCCGTGCCGAGTTTGCTGAGACCAGCAGCCAAACTGGAGAAAGATAGTTAATGATTTGGAAGATAAACTGAAATGCACCAGAGGAGGAGCACCTCTGCACATGAAGGATGACTCTGCTTGACCTGAATGAGATGTAGAAACCCCTTTCCTCACAGCCCCACCCTGTCGCTGCTCTTCCACTGACTCTGACTTCATTGGAGGCGGCCTGTCTGAAGTTGACATTTAACTTGAAGGCTGCCTTCTTCTCTGGGTCCTTGCTTACCCTCTCCCCATCCCTACCTCCAGCTCTCCATGTCAGTTTCACCAAACTGTCTTAGCAGCTCGCCCCTAGGGATCCCAGATGGACGAAGAACTGAGCACTTTTGGGAACAGTATTTAAGGGAACACGAGCACAATGCAATGGTGTCTTTAAAAACATTTTGTATGATGTATACGTTTTGTAATTACCTTTTTTGTTCTTGTTGTAGCAACCATTTGTAAGACATTCTAGATAATTCCCCAGCTCCTCGGCTGCATCTAATTACTTTTCCTCCTTTTGGGTAGTAAATCTTTCTACCTAAACAATGCCCCTTCTTCATAGAAAAGGGAAAGAGGTGTTAGCCTGCCCTACTGAGAGCCAAACATAACTCAAGAAAACATGCCATCAAGGGAAACCTTAATGTTCTATACCAAGCACCAACCAAACCAGAAAGGTCATTCCAGGAGGATTTTGCCAAAACAGAGTGCTGTTCAGGTTTTCAGCTTTAATATGTCTAGGGGTGTTTTTTCCTTTCTTTTCCTTTTTCTCTCTTTTAACCTTTTGCATCAGTAGCAAACAAGCAAATTGCACAGACAAGACCTCTCTGAGACCAAATTGTCTTCCCTCTCCTCATTCACTCTCAGAATGGATCATGTGCCCCTGAAGCTGGGGTGTCTACTATCCCCACTTCACCTTCTTTGAAAAATAACAGATTTTTTTTTTTGCCATTGATTAGGCAAGTGAAATTCATATCATTACCCATTCCTGGGTCTAAAGTTGCTGCTTCTAAAAGTGCCATCTCATTGTGCTTTGTATCACTCAGTGCTGGAGAAATCTTGAATAGCTTGTGTACAAGATTTATTTTAATCATATACGTGTGTATATATATATATATATATATATATATATATATATATATATATATATATATATATATATATGTATATATATGTATATATATCTACATATATAGATATATAAATATATAATTTTTGATGCTTTATTTCTCTCAGGTGGGGATCAAAAGGACCACCCCTGCTCCACCTCCAGCCCCATCTGGCTGTGAGTGCTCTCAGCCTGCAGTCCATGGTCTGGCAGTGTGCTGATCTTTTTTAATTTTTTTTTTGACAAGGTTTCTGTGAGGTCTATGATAGGTTTGCACCATGCAGTTTACTGGCTTAAACGTATTTTTCTTTGGTGTGGTCTATTTGGGAGCCAATTTGGAGAAAGAGGAACCAATAGTGCAAGTGTTTTGATACTGAAAATTGACAAAACATCTTTTGAAATAAAGAACCAATCCCTCCAAAAAAAAAAAGATGATGCCATAAGAAATTTAGGAGAGCAAGGAATAGATCACCTGTCAGATCTATGGAGAAGGGAAGAATTTATGTTCAAACAAGAGAAAGAGAACATTATGAAATACAAACTCGATAATTTTGGGGAGCCCATGAGAAGTTTGCAATTACATAGGATGGTCTCATTTCCATTACTTGAAAGTTAAGAAACTCAAAAATAAGTAGAATGTGGAGAGTAGAGAATGCATACAAGCATTTATTTATTAAGTATCTGCTGTGTGTGTGTGTATATATATATATATATATATATATATATATATATATATATATATATAATATGTATATGTATAAAACCTCATTTGATTCTCAAAACAACCCTGGGAGACAGGAACTGTTCTTATCTGCACTTGAGAGTTGAAAACTGAGACAGATACAGTTTAAGTGATTTGCCCAGTTACACAGCTAATAATTCTCTGAGGTTGGATTTAAAATCAAATTTCTCTGACTCACAGGTTAGTAATCTATCTATTGTACCATCTAGCTGCCTCTAATATGTTAGGGACAAGACCACAGTAGTTCCTACTTTTTCACTGCAGTTACATAAGTATTTATAACTTTAAATATTTCTTAAAATTTCATTAGGATATTACATTTGGTCATTTATGGATATGGTTACTTTCCATACACATTCTTCTCCCACAACACTAAACCTCCCCTAGTGACAAAGAAAAGCAATTCAACAATGATTGCTATACTCTCTACTGAGGGAAAGGGGTGGAGGACAGTATGTTTCCTTGTTCTCACAAATGAAGAAGGATTATTATAATTACTGAAAGATCAGCTTCTTTTCATTTTGCGCATCTTTTACATTATTATATTCATAATAGGTATGTTCTTATGGCTTACTACTAAGTTTAACGGTTCAAATACTATGTCTTTTATTTTCTCTTTATCATTTCATTTTTTTGGTTTCTTCTTATTATGAGTAGTATTATTATTATTTAATTTGCTTTCAGTGTTCTACAATCACTTCAATATATCTTCAATATTTCCCCTCCCTCCCCTTTCCCCCCTACTTCTCCACTCCCTCCTTGAGACAAAATAAAGTCATATATATATATATATATATGTTCTATATATACATTCCTATTAAATACATTTTCACCTTTGTCATGTTGTATAGAAGAATTAAAATGAATGGTAGAAATCATAAAACAAACCACAACACAATAGAAAAGAAAATGATCTGCATCTTTCTGCAAGTGAGTTCCATAGTTCTTTCATTGGATGTGGAAGGTATTTTGCCTTAAGAGACCATTGGGAACTATTTAAGTCCTTGCAATGCAATGAAGTACTAAGTCTACCAGAAAAATTCCTCATACACTGTAGTTGTTGCTCTATACAAAGTTCTCCTTGTTCTGCTCAATTCACTCAGCGTCACTTCATATAATTCTTACTAGGCCTCTCTGAAGTCTTCCTGTACATCATTTCTTATAGCATAATACTATTCCATTACATACATATACTAAAATTTATTCAGTCATTCTTCAATTAATGGGCATCACCTTGATTTCCAGTTTTGGGCCACCACAAAGACAGGTGCTGTAAATATTTTTGTACATGGGGGACCCTTTCCAATTTTTATGATCTTTTGGGGTTACAGTCCTAGAAGTGATATTGCAGGGTCAAAGAGAATGCACATTTTTGTAGCCCTTTGGGCATAGTCCCACATTGTTCTCCAGAATGGTTGGATCAGCTCACAGCTCCACCAACAATGAATTAGTGAACCAAATCTCTCACATTTTCTCCATCATTTATCATCTTCCTGTTTTATCATTCTAGCCAATCTGAAAGGTGGGATGTGATATCTCAGAATTGTTTTGATTTCCATCTCTCTGATTTGGAGCACTTTTTCATATGACTATAAATATCTTTAATTTCTTCCTTTGAAAACAGCCTGTTCATATCCTTTGACCATTTTTCATTTGGGGAATGACTTGTATTCATGTACATTTGACTCACTTCTCTATATATATTTTAGAAATGAAGTCTTTATCACAGACAATAGCTGCAAAAATTCTTTCCCAGTCTTCTGCTTCCCTACTAATGTTGGTTGCATTGGGTTTGGTTGTACAAATCTTTTTAGTTTAATGTAGTCAAAAGTATCCATTTTGCACTTCATAATGCTTTCTATCCTTTGTATAATCAAAAATTTTTCCCTTCTTCTTAAATCTGATAAATACACTATTCCTTGCTCCACTAATTTGTTTATAGTATCAATTTTTATACCTAGATCATATACCCATTTGGACTTTATTCTTGTGTACAGTGTCAGGTATTTGTCTATGCCCAGTTTCTGCTCTACTGTTATCCAGTTTTCCCAGTAATTTTTTGCCAAACAGTGAGTTCTTTCCTCAGAAGCTGGTGTCCTTGGCTTCATCAAACAGTAGCTTATGCTATTCATAGTCTACTGTGCCTTGAGTAACTAACCCATTCCACTGATCTACCCTTCTGTTTCTTAGCCAGTACCAAATGGTTTTCATAATTGCTGCTTTATAATACAATTTGAGATCTGGTAGAGCTAGGCCACCTTCCCTAGCACTTCCTTTCATTAGCTCCCTTGATATTCTGGAACTTCTATTCTTCCAGATGAATTTTGATAGTTTTTCTAGCTCCAAAAAATAATTATCTGGTAGTTTGATTGATGTGACACTGAATAAGTAAATTAATTTAGGTATAATTGTCATTTTTATTTATATTGGCTCAGCCTACCCACTAGCAACTGATGTTTTTCAATTATTTAGATCTGATTTTATTTGTGGGAAAAGTATTTTGCAATTGAGTTCATATAGTCTGTGAGATTTTTTTGGGAAGTTGATAGTGTCTACCCTAGCTTTAAATGGGATTTCTCTTTCCATCTCTTGCTGTTGGGCTTTGTTACTAATATATACAAATGCAGAAGATTTGTGTGGGTTTATTTTGTAAACTGCAACTTTGCCAAAATTGTTTATTATTCCAACTAGTGTTGTAGTTGAATCTCTGCGCTTCTCTAAGTATATCATCATATCATCTGCAAAGAGTAATAACTTAGTTTCGTCTTTGCCTATTCTAATTCCCTCAATTTATTTTTCTTCTCCTATTGCTACAGCTAAAATATCTAGTATTATATTGAATAATAGTGGTGGTAATGGACATCCTTGTTTCACCCCTGATCTTACTGAAAATGCATCTACTTTATCTCCCTTGAATATAATGCTTGCTGAAGGATTTACGTGGATACTGCTTATTATTTTATGGAGAGTTCCACTTATTCCAATGTTCTCCGGTGTTTTCAATAGGAATGGGTGCTATATTTTATCAAAAGCTTTTCTGCTTCTATTGAGATAATCATATGGTTCTGTTAGGTTTGTTTAATGTTAATAGCTTTCTTAATATTAAACCAGCCCTGCCTTCCTGGTATAAATCCTACTTGATCATAATGTATTATTCTCAGACAAATTGCTGCATTCTTTTTGCTACAATATTATTTAAAATTTTTGCATCTATATTCATTAGAGAAATTGGTCTATAATTTTCTCTCTCTGCTTTGGCTCTTCCTGGTTTAGGAATCAAAACCATATTTGTATCATAAAACGAATTTGGGAGAACTCC
>JAQQSK010000313.1:0-23580 GCA_028658325.1 Potorous gilbertii
GGGGAGAAACTGGAATTTAAAGTTTTAGGACCAACTGTTGAGTATTGTTCTTGCTACTAGGAAATAAGAAATGCAGGTAATGGGGAACAGAAAGTTATCTGGCCCTACAGGACAAAAGAGAAGGTCGGGTAAGGGAAGGGAGGGATGATAGAAGAGAGGGCAGATTGGTGATATGGGTAATTAGAATGTCCAGTGTATCGGAGGGGGGCAGGGGACAAATGGGGAGAAAATTTTGGAACCCAAAATTTTGTGAAAATGAATGTAAAAAGTTAAATAATTTTATTTAAAATTGAAATAAAAAAAAGAAAAATAAAAAAGAAAATCAAAATCCTTTTTGAGGTCTTCCATGGCCTGAGTCCTTTGGATATATATTTCAGATGTTTGGGGTACAGAGGCCTTGACTCTTTTGTCTTTACCTGATGGTATGCAGTTTTCTTCCTCGTCAGAAAGGAAGGTTGGAATCATCTGGTCCCCCAGAAAATAACCTTCTATGGTCTTATTTTTTCTCCCTTTCTGGGCATTTTCCCAGCCAGTTACTTGTCTTCTGAGAGTCCTCTCCACCCCCTGGCCTTGATCCGCCCCGCTAGTGCTTGGGGTCCGAGATTCAAATGCTGCTCCCCAGCCTTAGGGCTCTCGGCAGCAAGCCTGGATGCTATTTAATGGGAGCTTACTGTCTTGTACTCAGTTGCGGGTAGAGCCACCTCTCAGGCTCAGTTCCCTCAGGGGTTTTATGCAGAGACCTTTTGTAATGGAGCTGCTGCCAAGCTTCTGCCTGCTCCGGGAGCCTCTGGCTGCCTGCTGCTTCTGCTGCTGCCTGTGCCGCTGCCTCCCAAGGGGGCTGGAGTCCCGGAGACACCCTGCTCCCCTCTCAGCCAGTCCAGACCTCTCTTTCACTGACCTGTGTGCCTGTGGGTGGAGGGAACTTCGTGGCCACTGGAGATTCGGTCCCTGAAGCCTGCTGGGATCTGCTCGCTTCTCTCTGTGCCTCGTGTCTGGGACAGGGCAGGACTGGGCTCTGTTCCCATCCGGTGCACCATGTATCTTTGGGGTCGGTTTTTCAGGGCTCTCTGAAACGGAAATCCCCTTCACCCTATTGGTGCATGCCTCCACTGTTCCAGAATTTGGTGGGAGTTCTTTTTATAGATCATTATGGGCTGTAGGTTCGGAGCTAGCATATGTGAGTCTTTCTACTCTGCCATCTTGGCTCTGCTCCCTAATTCTGCTTTCAAACCTCCTTTTCCTCTTTGGCTTTTTGCACCTCTTTTTCCAATTTTGTTAGCCTCTTTTTAAAGCTGTTATTTTCTTCAGCGTTATTATCGTTCTCTTTTCGTAAACTGCTAACTTGTTTTTTAAAATCTTCTGTTGCCTGAGCCCAATTTGAGTTCCCTTTCGAGGCAAGGGCCTTGACTTCCTCTGACAATATACCTTGTTCTCATCTGAAAGGATGGGGGGAGATATATGTTCCTGAGAAAGTAGCCTTCTATGCTTTTATTTTTCCCCCTTTTGGGGCATTTTCCCACTCAGTCACTTGACTTCCAAGCTTCCTCTCCACAACCACCTCATCTGCAGTTCCACCAAGGCCGCACTTGAGGGCTGAGATTCAAATGAGCTACTCCCAAGCCTCAGGGGCTTTCAATGGGGGCAGGGCTTCCATTCAGTGTGAGATTAAGTTCGGCTGCTCAGTTGGGGGCAGGGCCGCCACACGGGACTCAGTTCCCTCAGGGGTTTTCTGATGAGACCTTCAACAATGGATGTGGGCTATTCTCTGCTTTGGGAGCCCTGCTGCCTCTACTGCTGCCACCTGAGGAGACTTGAGTTGTGGGGACATCCCACTCCCTTTTTGGCCAGCCAAAAAGACCCTCTCACTGACATTTGGTGCCTGTGGGTTGAGGGATCTGCGCTGCTGCTGGAGATTCTGTCCCTGAAGCCTGTTCGGATCTGTTCCTCTCAGTGTCGCAAGGCCAAGGCGTCGATGTGCTCTGTTCCACGTCCAATGTGCGACAATCCTTTCCTGTTGGTCTTTCAGGTCTCTCTGTGACAGAAATATCCTCCACTCTGTTGTTCTGCTGCTCGAGAATTTGTTGAGAATTCTTCTTTCCAGGTGTTTTATGGGCTGTGGGATAGGGGCTAAGCATATGTGCTTCTTTCTATGCTGCCATCTTGGCTCCTCCTTCAAAACCCTTTTTGAACTTTTCCATGACCTGAGATCTTTGCATATTCATTTTCTAGGTTTTTGGATGCAGAAGCTTTGGCTTTTATGTGTTCCCCTGACCTTAGCCATTATTCCTCCTCATCCAAAAGGATGGGATAAAATACCTGTTCACCAAGAAAGTAATCTTTTATCTTCTTATTCTTTTCCCCTTTTAGGGGCATTTTCACAACCAGTTACTTGACTTTTGAGTCCTTTGTCAAGAGTGGAGTATACTCTGGGAACTTGTAAGATCTCCCTTCCTCCAAGGTGGCACAATTAAGTCTGCACACTGGTCTGGCAGCAAGCAGAAGATTTTCTGCCCAGAATCTGTGAGTAGTAGAATTTCCTCTCCACAAATGCCTCCAATTCCGTCCCTGCAGCATTCAGGGCTGGGATTCAGTTGTTCACTTCCCCCAGGGGCTTTCAGGAGATAGTTACCAGGGTAAGGTCACCATTCAGTGTGAGATTAAGATCAGCTGCTCAGTTCACCTAGGGGTTTAAAGCTGAGGGTTCCAACAATGAACTCTGACTGATGCCCACCTCAGCCACCACAGCTGCCACCTTCTGTTGCTGCTGCTGGAGACTCTGCTGCCATCACCTGAGGCCAAGGTTAGGGAACGATCCTGCTGCCATCACTTGAGGCCAAGGTTAGGGAACGATCCTGCTCCATTCTCGCCCTTTAAAAAATCCCTCTCACTGACCTTTGAAACTGCCTTTGTCACCTGTGTATTGAGGGATTGCGAACCTCCGCTGCTGCTGGGGATTCTGCCACCAGGGCCTGCTTCAGTCCTGCTCCTCCTGGTGCCATGCGGAAAAAGCTGGGCTGCACTCTGCTCTGCATCCAGTGTGACAGACTTTTCCCATAGAACTTCCAGGTTACCTTGGGCTGGAAATCTCTTCCTCTCTGTTGTTCTGCAGCTTCTGCTTCTCTTGAATTCATTAAGAGTCATTATTCACAGGTATTTTATGTGTTGTGTGGAAGAGTTAGAGTATGTGAGTCTTTCTGCTCTGCTATCTTGGCTCCACCCAGAAAGGAAAGTTTTAGGAAGGAATGTTGAGAATTGTTTCTGTGAGTAACTGACAAATAAGAAGTGCATGTAATGGGGTATATAAATATATCTTGCCCTACAAGAAAAGAGAGAAGATGGGGATAAGGGAAGGGAGGGCTGTGATAGAAGGCAGGGCAGATTGGAGGAAGGGGTAATCAGAATGTATGGTGTCCTTGGGTGGGGGAGGCAAGAGATGGAGAAAAAATTTGCAATTCAAAATCTTGTGGAATTGAACGTGGAAAATGAGAAATAAATAAAATAAAATAAAAATAAAGTTCTCAGAGGATTGTGCCTGAGAAATTAAATTGGTAGTCAGAGTGCGTACCAGCCTGTGGAGCACAGACCAGCACGAGGAGTGCAGGCGAGCAGTGCACAGACCAGCAGAGACAGGCATGGAACAGGTTTCAGGGAGCCACTGGCAGCAGCAGTTTCCAGATTGCTCAACGGACAAAAGCCACTGAATGCTTCAAATATCAGTGCAGTGGCTCCTTCACACAGGAGAGGGGAGTATAGTCTCGACCACTCACAAGAGGCACTGCAGTATCGGCTTCCAGTTTTGGATCCCTGCCTGGAGACCCTGGGGGAGTTGAGCAGCTGATCTGGACCTCAGTCATGAGTAGCAGCCCTGGGAGACCTGAGCTCGTCACTGGGGTGGGGCGGAGTTTTGGTGTGGTTAGAGCTGGAAGAGGTTGTGGTGAGAGAATTCTAATTGCAGATTCTGGGCAAAAAAATTTTGGTTGCTTCCAGGTCAGTGTGCAAGCCAGTAGAGGAGGAAATACATCTCCTTTGATTGTGCCACCTTGGAGGAACTGAGAACTTACACACGCCCAGAGCACACTCTCTTCTTTAGGAAGGACTGAAAAGTCAAGGAACTGGCTGGGCGAATGCCTCAAAAGGGAGAAGAAATAAGAATATATCAGGTTACTTTCTTGGTGAACGGGCATTTTTTCCCATCCTTATGGATGAGGAAGAACAAAGCGTAACATCAGAGTAAGTCAAGGTTTCTGCATCCAAAACTTTCAAAATGAATATTCAATGACCTCAGGCTTAGGAAGAGCTCAAAAAGGATTTTGAAAATCAAGGAAGAGACATGGAACAAAAATTGGCAAGAGAAATGAGAGTAATGCAAGAAAATCATGAAAAGCGAATCAACAGCTTGCTAAAGGAGGTTAGAAAAAATGCTGAAAAAATAATACCTTCACAAATGGGCTAACCCATTTAGCAAAATAGGTTCAAAAAGCCAATTAAGCGAAGAATGTTTTAAAAATCAGAATTAAAAATGCCGAAGAAAATAACACCTCTAAAAATAGGCTAACTCAATTGGCAAAAGAGGTTCAAAAAGCAAATGAAGAGAAGAATGATTTAAAAAGCAGAATTAGCCAAATTGAAAAGAAGGCTCAAAAGGTTACTGAAGAAAATAATTCTTTAAAAATTAGAATAGGACAGATGGAAGCTAATGATTTTATGAGAAACCAAGAAATCACAAAACAAAACCAAAAGAACGGAAAACTGGAAGATAATGTGAAATATCTCATTGGGAGAACTACTGAGCTAGAAAATAAATCCAGGAGAGACAATTTAAAATTATGGGACTACCTGAAAGCCATGATCAAAAAAGAGCCTAGACATCATCTTTCATGAAATTATCAAGGAAAACTGCCCTGATATTCTAGAACCAGAGGGAAAAATAAGTATTCAAGGAATCCACCAATTACCACCTGAAAGAGATCCAAACAGAGAAACTCCTAGGAACATTGTGTCCAAATTCCAGAGTTCCCAGATCAAGGAGAAACTATTGCAAGAAGCTAGAAAGAAACAATTCGAGTATTGTGGAAATACAATCAGGATAACACAAGATCTATCAGCTTCTACATTAAGGAACAGACAGGCTTGGAATAGGATATTCCTGAAGTCAATAGAACTAGGATTAAAACAAATATCACCTACCCAACAAAACTGAATATAATACTTCAGGGGAAATAATGGTCATTCAATGAAATACAGAACTTTGAAGTGTTCTTGATGAAAACACTAGATCTGAAAAGAAAATTTGACTTTCAAACATAAGAATCAAGAGAAGTAATAAAAGGTAAATAGCAAAGAGCAATTATATGTATATATACGGATATGTATATATACGTATACATATAATTATGTATACATATAATTATACATATAATTATGTATACATATAATTTTACATTTAATTGTACATTGTTAATGTACAATTCTACATTTTAATTATGTATACATATAATTTTGTATATATACATATATAATATATATATACGTATATATGTATATATACGTATATATATATATATTATATATATATAGCGAGAGAGAGAGAGAGAGAGAGGCAGGCCAGCGTGAGTAGAACAGGAATGGATCGTATCTAAAAAAATAAAATTAAGGTGTGAAAGAGCAACATATTGGGAGGAGAAAGGGAGAAATTGAATGGGACAAATTATCTCTCATAGAAGAGGCAAGAAAAAGCTTTTCCACTGGAGGGGAAAAGGGGCGAGGTGAGAGGGGAAAAATGGTATTTGATATGGTATTTGGTACAGTATTTCAATTTGGCATGAAAATCTATCTTATAGTACAGGAATAATAGGGGCAAAGGGGATAAGCATGGTGGGAAGGATTATGGAAGGGGCGGCAAATGGGAGGAGGGAATAACTGGAAGTAAATACGCTTGGGTTGGGACAAGGTCAAAAGAGAGAATAGAAGAAATTGTGGACACGATAGGATGGAGGGAAATGTAGTTAGTATTGCACTAAACGACTGCTACAGAAGTCGTTTGCAAAACACTATAGCCTATTTGTAATTGCTTGCCTTCTCAGTGGGAATGGGTGGGGAAAGAGGGTGGGAGAGAAGTTGGAACTCAACGTTTTAGGACGAAATGTTGAGAATTGTTTTTGAGTACAACTGGGAAATAAGAAATGCAGGTCATGGACTAAAGAAATTTTTCTTGCCCTTCACGATAAGGGAGAAGATGGGGATAAGGAAAGGGTGGGTGTTAATAGGGAGGGCACATTGGTGGAAGGGGCAATCAGAATGCAAAATGTTTTCGAGTGGGGGGAGGGGAGAGTTGGGGAGAAAATGTGGAACTCAAAATTTTGTGGAAATGAATGCTGAAAACTTAAACAAATAAATTTTTAAAAAGAAGTATTTAGATAATGGGAAAATAGAATTGCAGAACAAAGGTATTGACACATTTTTGAATCATTATCCCACGGACTAAGACTGTGATAAAGCTTGTTTTTGAGATGTGAGCTACTGAATCTAAGAATATATTCCTTTTCATACCTTAACCAACTTAGTAAGTGGGTATTTGCCATAATCTTCTGCCTGTTACTAGATGTATGCCTGTATGTAATAAGGTCCTTAAATGTTTTTAAATGGTCTTACAATAATTTGGTATCGAAAGAAATGACTGAGTGACCTACCTGCTATTCTGCTAATTACTGAAACTAGATCATTAAACAACTTCATTTTGAGGTAAAGAATTTCCGTACAGTTTTCTTAGAGGGAGGTAACATAGAATATTTTTTCTTAATGGAAAATTTAATTTCATTCAAAGTTTATTACTATTGTAGTTTTCTATTCTTCGGTACAATCATGTTTTGTTATAAGCAACTTATTGGTACTCACTGTGTTGGAATTAATTACTTATAGTTCTTCCCAAGTCTTTTACGGTAACTGGAGTTAAAGTCAATTTCTTATATGTCAATTCATTTGTATAATTATTGAACTCAAGGCTATAGAGCTTCTACCTGCAAAATGTTGTTTCTTATATTTACACATATAGAGTTGGATCTTTAATAGCATCTGATTCCCCTAAAAGAATTGGAATCATAGTGGAAACTTTTGAGAAAATTACAAGATCAGAAAATGCTGTAAGTCAAAAATAAATAGTAACGCAATGGGACTCTTGGTTTCTTACTCTGTTTTTCCTCTTTTCTGACATCACTTTTAATGCTCCTTCTATTTGGGGCCTGCATATTGAACTTGTTTGTAGATTTGTGTCTCCTAAACTGTGCTGTCCACCTGCAGATTCTCATACAAGGATGCATATCCTACACTCTCCTCAATGCTTGGACACAGCTTCAGCCTCATTTTACTTTCCTCCCCACCCCTACTCAAAGTAGAGACAGGTCTTTTGTCTCTCTCCCAAAAGTATTTGGATGGATGGTGAGGCAGACAGAGAAGCAAGCAGGAGGCAATATGCTGGATGTGGGATAAGATGCAGGGTATGACTAGCCAGAAAAGACTATGCATTGAAGTCCCTCACCTGGAATTGCCTGTGTGCTTTCTAACTATTCTGTGTTCTGGGCCCCACCTTGAACCACTTCTGTTTCTAGCCCACCGATTCCTGATTCCCACCACGTGCCTAGGGTAGGATCTACTTCCTCGGGACTGAAAGTCTAATGTCTTAATACAAATAGGGAACTCTGTGGGGTGGGGTGGAGTACATCATTTCTGGGTGTGTCACCATCATGACCAGCATACTAGCTTACTCTCCATAGCTCTCCTCCTGTTCCCTGAAGATCCAGTAGGAATTTTTTCCTTTGAGCACTGAAAGGATATTACATGCAGTTTCTTGAATGCAAAACATCCACTCCAGCCTGATAACTCCCCCTTCTTCTCTTGGGGGTCATGTTTTCTCTCCCTTCTTTCCAATATTCTGACCCCATTATTGGTAATTTTACTCGATCTTATGCTTGATCTGTGATTGTTTAACTTCCTGGCTCACTTTGTATCTTCTCACCCACAGCAACTTATCCTTGACCCAGAGGGGTTTGTCTCTCTCCACCCTGGACTCAGTTGGCAACGCATTCTGCACCCTACGTTGATCACTCCCCAACCTATTCTGAACACTGAAGTGGGGTCAGATTATTCAGAACTCTTAGCCCCTGTTCAGTAGGAAGCTGCTACTGAAGACAATGACCTTTGCCCCTTTTCCCCAGAAAGAATTCTACCTTGTGGTTGAGTGGGGAAATGATGTGGGTACAAACAGTGCCCTAACAGTTAAAAATAATATGAAGGATTGACTTTGTTAAACCCCTGGTTTGTTATCCAACTTGAAGGTGCGCCAAATCTCTCCTTACCAAAACACTTCCCTTTATCCTGGAACATAAAATTCCTTGTCCCCACCCCCAACCTGGGGAATGGGATTTCCTCCTCTCCCTTACTTGTAGCAATCATCCTCCTCATCCTGTGTCTTTATCTTGCAAGACTTCTTTATCTTGTAAGACTTACCAGGAGACCCTAAAATCATCCTATGTAAGATTGATCCCTTTCCTGTATCATTGCCTTTCTTTAGCTCTTTTATGAATCTCAGAACCACTCCTTTTGGGTCAATAAAACTCCCTTTGGTTAAAGAGAAGGTCTAAGTGAGTTCATTCACATTTGAATCAGCTCTCTCATCTCTGTCTTCAACAAAAAGAGTCAGAAATTTTGGGGAATAATTTTTTTAGGAAAGATTGATCTTTCTTTTGATGGAAATGTATGAAAAATTTGACTGAGCCTTTACCAGTATAAAAACAGACATTTAGGGAAATATTTGCCCGGTAGTCCAGGGCTTGGTTTTGTTCAACTGCTCAGCAATGTCTGATTTTCAGGGATGCCATGAATTTTTATCCATGGGCTTTTCTTAGGAAAGGTATTGGAGTGGTTTGCTGTTTCTTTCTCCAGTGTGTTCCCATTTTGCAGATGAGAAACTGAGGCAAAAGAGTTAAATTACTTGTCCAGGGAAACACTGTTAGTAAGGATCTAAGCTTGGACTTGAAATCAGATCTTCCTGACTCTAAGCTTGTTCTATCCACTGTACCACCTCACTGCGCTGGCCAGGCCTAGTCAAAAGTATTACCTTCCTAATTAACTCATGGTCTTACTCAACACAAAGCTATTACAATTTTTTTCATATCTCCTCAAGCCTCTAACAGTTCCCCTTCCTGTACCTTGCCAGCTGTGAACTTTGTCTCAGAGTTTACTAAAAACACTTAGACCATTGGCTGAGAGCTCCCTCTTCTCCCCTCCTCATCTCACCTCACCCACATGCCTTCTGCCCTTATCATCTCCTTCACTCCAGTCTCACATAATCAGGTGGCTCTTCTCTTCACCAAGGCAAACTGTATGCACAAGGGATACCATTCCATCCTGTCATCGAGCAGACTGCCCCCCTCTTATTATCTCCACATGAATCTCCAATCTCTCCTTCTCTACTGGCTGCTTCCCCATGAAATATAAGCAAGCTCGTGGGTCCCCCATCCTCAAAGAACCTCATATGATCCCTCAACACCTTATGTCTCCAGACTTTTGTAGCTAAACTCCTGGGGAAATTGTTCTGAAAGAGCTACCTCCACTTCTTTTCCTCTCTCTTTCTTAATTTTTTTTATTCTGGCTTCCTACATTATCATTCAAATGAAACTGCTCCCTCCAAAGTCACTCACCATCTCTAAATTCATCAATAGCCATTTTTAAAATCCTCATCATTCTAGACCTCTAGCCTTTGGCACTGTTTATCTCTATCTTCTTATCCCTGCTATCCTCTTCTCCCCATGTTTATTGGTTGTTCTAGTTGGGCATAAAAGCCCTTCATATCCTCACCCCCTTTTGACCTTTCAATTTTCTCCTATCTTATACCCCATTCCTCATAGATTTTGTGATCCAGTTAAACTGGTCTTGCTGTCCCCCTGAACAAGACACTCCATCTCCAGACTCCAAGCATTTTTCTTAGCTGAACCCATGCCTACTATGTTCTTCTTCCTCATCTCCACCTCCTTCCTCCTCTGGTTTCCTTTAGGATCTAGGTAACATCTTACCCTCTATAAGAAATCTTTCTCAATCTACCTTAATTCTTTTGCATTCTGCCTGCTACATATTTCCTATTTATCCTGCATATAGCTTGTTTGTACATGGTTATTTTCATATTGTATGTCCCCTTACACTCTGAGTTCACTGACAACAGAGGCAGTCTTTTATCTGTCCTTGTATTCTCAGGTCTTAGGCCAAGGTACGTAATAGGTGCTTCATAAATGTTTATTGACCGATTGATTCGAAATTATTAGAGTAAGGGTCAGTACCCAAAGAATAACTTGTCAAAGCAATTTTTTCATTTATCTTTAATGTTCATAAAAACATTAGGGGAGTGAAGCCAAGACGGTGGGGTACAAGGATGAAATGTAGAAGTTCTCCCTCCACTGCCCATAAAATATCTGTGAAAAAATGACTTTAAAAAAATTGTAGAGCAGCAGCAGCCACAAAACGACAGAATGAAAGAGATTCCCAGCCCAAGACAACCCATAAGAATGACACGAAAGTTCTATCACATGGGCCTTGCATGCACAGTGTCACAAGGCACAGACAGGACTGGAGCAGGCTCCAGGGCACAGAATTCCAGCATCAGCTGTGGTTTACAGATCTCTCGCCCCACAAACATCAAAGACAGCTTCAAAGGTCAGTGAGAAAGCACTTTCATTTGACTGAGAATGGAGCAGGGTCCTGCTCAAGTCCGGTCCCAGACGACCTCAGGCAGTGGCATCATCTATTTTTGGAGCCCTCAGCCTAAAGTCCCTATGGGAACCAAGTAGCTGATCTAGCTCTCAGCCCACAGTGGAAGTCATGGGATGAGGTGGAGCACTGACCTGGTAGAGCTGCTGGAGGCTCTGGAGAGGTAATTCTATTCGCAGATCCTAGGCAGGAAAGCTTGTGATTGCTCCCAGACCAGAGTTCAGTTCAGGACAGGAGTAAACTCCTCTCCCTTAATTGTGCTCTCCCTGGATTGTGCCAACTTGGAAGAACTGAGAATATATAAGTCCCTAGAGTATACCCTGCTTTTGTCAAAGGACTTGAAAGTCAAGTAAATGACTGGGAAAATGCCCCCCAAAAGGGAAAAAAATTAGAATATAGATGGTTACACTCTTGGCGAACAGGTAATTTCTTCCATCCTTTCAGATGAAGAAGAACAATGCATTCCATCAGAAGAAGACATAAGAGTCAAGTGTTCTGCATCCAAAACCTTCTAAATAAGTATGCAATGGTCTGAGGTCATGGAAGAGCTCAAAAAGGATTTTGAAAATCAAATAAGAGAGATGGAGTAAAAATTGGGTAGAGAAATGAGAGGGATGCTAGAAATTCATGAAAAGCAAGTCAACAGAGTGCTAAAGGAGACCCAAAAAACGCTGAAGGAAATAATATTTTTAAAAATAGACTAACTCAGATGGCAAAAGAGATCCAAAAAGCCAATGAAAAGAAGAAAGCATTAAAAAGCAGAATTATTCAAATGGAAAAGGAGGTAGAAAAGCTCACTGAAGAAAATAGTTCTTTAGGGGGGAAGAACAAAGATGGTAGAGTAGAAGGATGGATGTGTAGAAACTCCCCTCCATAGTCCATAAAATATCTGTAAAAAATAACTCTAAAAAAATTCTAGAGCAGCAGAAGCCACAAAAAGACAGAGTGAAGAGATTTCTATACCAAGACACCCCGGAAGGATGACAGGAAAGGTCTATCACACAAGGGGTGGAGCACAGTGAAAACTAGCCTTGGTTATGGCAGCAGTGACAGAATCAGAACAAGCTTCAGGGGGCAGAATCCACAGCAGTAGCAGCAGTTCCCAGATTGCTCAACCCACAAATGCCAAAGACAGCTTGAAAGGTCAATGAGAAAATGCATTCACCTGCATGAGAAGGAATGGGTTTTTGTCCCACCAGCAGCAGTAACAGCAGCAGCAACACCCAATTTTGGAGCCCTCGGCCTAAAGCCTGGGGGAATTGAGAATCTGATTTTGGTCTCAGCCCTGAGTGGCAACCCCGGGTTGAGGAATAGTGGATAGTTTGGTGGAGCAGGAGGGGGTTGTGTAGAGGGAATTGTACTCCCAGATCCCGAATAAAGCAGAGTGCTTGTGGTTGGTCACAGACAAGAGCTCAGGCCAGGAAAGGAGTAAACTACTCTCCCTTAATGGTGCCACCTTGGAGGAACTGAGAACTTGCAAGTTCCCAGAGTATACCCTTCTCTTGAAAAAGGACTCAAAAGTCAAATAATTGGCTTGGAAAATGCCTAAAAAACGAAAAAACTAAGATTATAAAAGGCTACTTTCTTGGTAATCAGGTATTTTCTTTCATTCATTGGGTTGAGAAAGAATAATGCATACCATAAGAGGAAGCCTAAAAGTCAAGACTTCTGCATCCAAAACCTTTAAAATAAAGAGCCCAATTCGAATTTTTATCAAATTGTTTTCTTCAGTTATCTTTTGATCTCCTTATCCATTTGTCCAATTGTTTCTGTCAAGGTGTTATTTTCTCCAGTTAGGTTTTGTACTTCCTTTTCCATTTGTCCATTTGTGCTTTTCAATTCTTCTGTGATTTCTCTTTTCATATTTTTAAAGTCATTGGTCAGTTTTTCTACCATTTCTCTAATTTGGCTTTTAAAATCCTTCCTGAGCTCTTTCAAGAAGGTTTTTTGTGCTTCAGAACAGTTCATATTCCCTCTGAAGTTTTGGATGGGAGCACAGTCTCAATGTTCACTTCTCTGGTATTTGTGTTTTGGTACTTGTCCCCATGGAAAGATTCTATGGTCTTTTCTGCTGTGCTTCTTACTCATGATAATCACCATTTTTTTGGCTTTTAAAATAGATCTCTGAGTCTGGGGCACAAGGGGCTCTGTCCCACAGTTCTTATACCTAAAACCTGAGACTTTGTGTGCTGTGGCCTGTGGTTCTTTCAGCTAGAAGTTAAAATGTTGCAACTTTCTTGGTGTTGAGCTGGCTGGTGGTGGAAAGCAGAGGCCAGGTGAGATTTTTTGAGTTTCCCCACAGTTTTCCTGGAGTTAGCTCTTTAAGTATGGTGGAGGGGTGGTCTGACCACAGAAGATTTCCTGTGCTGAGCTAAAGCATAGTCAAGCTCATTGGTCAGTGATCCCATCTACACTAGTGTCTTCCCAATTCCCCTGGGGTAATCAGGCACGTCTGGGATCCTGGTATGGTAGTTTCTGGCTTCACTCCCCTGGGTCTCAGGATCTTCTCTTGGTTTGTCTGGGACAGCTCTGATACTGCACTGGTCCCCTTCAGTCACAGCAAGAGGAATCCTTCTTAGGGATCTTCCTAGCCTCACGGGCTAAGAGTCTATTTACCCCTTGTGCTGTTCCCACTGTACCAGGATTTTTCCCTGGGAGATGTACTCTGGGCTTATCAAGGTCCACAAGGGGAAGGAGATAGCAATTGCCAATCACTCTGCCGTCTTGAGCACTGGTACTAGAAATCTCAAGAAGAAAATATTGAAAGCAGCTGCAAAGAAATATTTGAGTATTGAGGAGATATAATGAGGATAACACAAGACCTCACAGCTTCTACATTAAGGGATTGAAGGGCGTGGAATATCCAGAATTCAAAGGAATTAGGATTAAAACAAAGAATCACATACTTAACAAAACTGAGTAAAATACTTCAGGGAAAAAAACGGTCATTCAATAAAATAGAGAACTTTCATGCATTCTTGATGAAAAGACCAGAGCTGAATATAAAATTTGACTTTCAAACACAAGAGTCAAGAGAAGCATGAAAAGATAAATAGAAAGAGAAATCCTAATTAAGTAAGGTTGAATTGTTTACATTCCAAGATGGAAATATAATATTTGTTACTCTTGAAACTTTTCTCAGTATTTGGGTAGTTGAAGGGATTATACCAATACATATTGATAGACAGATAGATAGATATATAGATAGATACGGCACAGGGTGAGTTGAATACGAAGGGATGATATATCTCAAAAAATAAAATTAAAGAGTGAGAGGAATATATTGGAAGGAGAAAGGGAGAAATGGCAAACTATCTCTCATAAAAGAGACAAGAAAAAGCTTTTTCAATGGAGGGTTAAAGGGGGGAGGTGAGAGGAGAAAAAATGAAGCTTACTCTCATTACATTTGGTTTAAGGAGGGAATAACATGAACACTTAATTTGGTATAAACATATATCTTACACTACAGGAAAGTTGGGGAGAAGGGGATAAGTGGGGTGAGGGGATGATAGATGGGAGGGAAAATGGGAGGAAGGAGTAACTACAAGTAAACACTTTAGGGGAGGGAAAACGTCAAAAGAGAGAGTAAAATAAATGGGGGGCAGGATCGGATGGAGGAAAATATAGTCTTACACAACATGACTATTATAGAAGTCTTTTGCAAAACTACACATATATAGCTTATATTGAATTGCTTGCCTTCTCAGTGAAGATGAGTGAGGAAGGAGGAAGAGAGAGAAGTTGGAACTCAAACTTTTAGGAATAAATGTTGAATATTGTTTTTGCCTGCAACTGACAAATAAGAAATACAGGTAATGGGGTACAGAAATCTATCTTGCCCTACAAGAAAGGAGAGAAATGGGGATAATATGAGGGGGGATGTGATAGAAGGGAGGGCAGATTGGGGAAGGAGTAATAAGAATCCTCAGTCTTTTGTGGTAGATGGAGGGGAGAGATGGGGAGAATATTTTGGACTCAAAATTTTGTGGAAATGAATGTTGAAAGCTAAAGATAAACATATTCAAAAAGGAAAACACAGCTAGAACTAGGCCCGAATTTCCCCCAAATATGCCCATTGTCAAGACATGTGAATGCACAAAGTCCACCCAGAATTCAGTCATTCACAGTGAAGGTTGAGGATGGACTGTAGCAGACACTCAAGAAATCTATCGACAGATTGCCTATGGGCTTCCAGTATATTCATAGAAATGACTAGAGTACCTACAATGTTCTGAAATCGAGATCCAGGACATAGAAGAGCAATCTTCACAAAAAAATCTAAGACCTACAGAATGAGTAACAGTATAGGATCCCAATTGACGTTCCAGTAGCCACCCACTAAAATGATCCATCAACAGTCACTCAAGAGTAGACAGCCCTTTTGTGAAGAGGGACCCCAGGAACTAGGTCTAAATCCTGTATATGAACTCAGGGAAAGAGGAGAAGAATGTACAAGAAAAAAGTCCAATCCCATAAGAAACTGCTTTAAAAAAGTAGGTCCAGAGAGATTTTGGATGCAGGGACACAGGTGCTATGCATCAGCCTAAAGAGGGACCACAGACTATGAATCATGCTGAAAGGAACAGAAGCAGTGGGCCTCAGTGCCCTGAAAGGGAAAATGCAGAAACAATTCAAGGTGCCAGTAACCACAGTTGGAGGTTTTGCTTTTTTGTTTTTTTTTTTGGGGGGGTGCCTGAATCCTTTAGTTTGTTTTTTAAATATAAATTTATTTATTTAACTTTTTACATTTATTTTCACAAGATTTTGGGTTCCAAATTTTCTCCCCATTTGTCCCCTACCCCACCCCAGTACCCTGAGCTTTCTAATTTCCCCTATCACCAATCTGCCCTCTCTTCTATCATCCTTACCTTCTCTTCTCCCCATGTGCTCTTTTGTCCTGTAGGGCCAGATAACTTTCTATTCCCCATTACCTGTATTTCTTATTTCCTAGTAGGAAGAACAATACTCAGCAGTTGTTTCTAAAACTTTGAGTTCCAACTTCTCCCCATTCCTCCCTCCCCATCCATTCCCTTTGGGAAGGCAGGCAATTCAATATAGGCCATATCTGTGTAGTTATGCAAATGACTTCCATAATACTCGTGTTGTGTAAGACTAATTATATTTCCCTCCATCCTATCCTGCCCCCCATTGTTCCTATTCTCTCTTTTGATCATGTCCCTCCTTGAGTGTTGACTTCAAATTGCTCCCTCCTCCCATTGCCCTCCCTTCCATCACCCCCCTCCCACCCTGCTTATCTCCTTCTCCCCCACTTTCCTGTATTGTAAGATAAGTTTTCAAACCAAAATTAGTGTGCATTTTATTCCTTCCTTTACTCGAATGTGATGAGAATAAACTTCATGTTTTTTTTTCTCAGCTCTCCTCTTTTTACCTCCACTAACAAGTCTCCTGCTTGCCTCTTCTATGAGAGATAATTTACCCCATTCCATTTCACCCTCTCCTCCCAATACATTTCTCTCTCACCGTTTACCTTGATATCTTTTAAGATATGATCCCATCCTATTCAATTCACTCAGTGCTCTTTGTCTCGGTGTGTGCATGCATGTGTGCATGTGTGTGTGCACACGCACATGTGTACATGTGCGTGTGCATGTGTGTGTGTAATCCCACCAACTACTCAGATACTGAAAAATTTCAGGAGTTACAAATATTGTCTTTCCATATAGGGATGTAAATAGTTCAGCTTTGGTAAGTGTCTTTTGACTTCTCTTTGCTGTTTACTTTTTCACGCTTCTTCTCATTCTTGTGTTTGAAAGTCACATTTTCTTTTCAGCTCTGGTCTTTTCATGAAGAATGCTTGAAAGTCCTCTATTTCATTGAAAGACCATATTTTCCCCTGAAGTATTATACTCAGTTTTGCTGGGTAGGTGATTCTTAGTTTTAGACCTAGTTCCTTTGATTTCTGGAATATCCTATTCTACGCCCTTTGATCCATTAATGTAGAAGCTGCTAGATCTTGTGTTATCCTGATTGTACTTCCATAATCCTGGAATTGTTTCTTTGTAGCTTCTTGCAATATTTTCTCCCGGGAACTCTGGAATTTGGGCACAATGTTCCTCGGAGTTTCTCTGTTTGGATCTCTTTCAGGTGGTGATTGGTGGATTCCTTGAATACTTACTTTGCCCTCTGGTTCTAGAACATCAGGGTAGTTTTCCTTGATAATTTCATGAAGGATGATCTTATTTTTTTTCCCTTTTCTGGGTATTTTCCCAGCCAGTTAATTGACTTCTGAGAGACCTGTGCACCCTTGGCTAGATCTGCCCAGCTAGTCCTTGGGATCTGAGATTCAAATGCTGCTCCCCAGCCTCAGGGCTTTTGGCAGCTGGCCAGCTGCTATTCAGGGAAAGATTAAATCAGTTTCTCAGGTGGGGGCAGGGCCGCCTCCCAGGCTCAGTTCCCTCAGAGGGTTTATGCAGAGACCGTCTGTAATGGAACTGCTGCTGAGCTCCTGCTTGCTCCAGGGCCTCTGGCCTCCTGCTGCCTCTGCCGTTGCCTCCCCAGGGAGCCTGAGTTATGGAGACACCCCGCTCCCCTCTCAGTCCGTCCAGACGTCTCTTTCATTGACCTGTGCGTCTGTGGGTGGAGGGACCTTCACGGCTGCTGGAGATTCCGTCCCTGAAGCCTGCTGGGATCTGTTCGCTCCTCTCAGTGCCATGTGGCCAAGGCAGGGCAGGGCTCTGCTCCCATCCGGTGCTCGAGGAAACTTTGGGATCGGTTTTTCAGGGCTCTCTGGAACGGAAGTCTCCCTCACCCCATTGCTGTTCGGCTTCCAGTGTTCTAGAATTTATTGGGAGTTCTTTTTAGAGGAAATCCATGGGCTGTGGGTTCGGAGCTAGCATATGTGAGTCTTTCTACTCTGTCATCTTGGCTCAGCCCCCCACAGTTCGAGGTTTTCCAAGAGGCTCTAGGGAGGGACAGATGGGGACACACAGACAGATGGGGATACATAGGCAGATGGGGAAACATGGACAGCTAGATGAGGATACACGCATGAACATATGGGGACGCACGGACAGATGGGGACACATGGACAGACAGATGGGGACACACAGAAAGACAGCTGGGATACAGAGACATCTGTGATACATGGACAGATAGGAGACAAACTGAGAGATGGGTTCACACAGACAGACATTTGGGGACACACAGAGAGATGGGGACGTACAACAGATGGGGACACATGGACAGACAAATAGGGACACAGAGACAGATCAAGATACAACACAGACAGATGGGGTACACAGAGAAACATAACACAAAGACAGATGGACAGTGGAAGCCGAACAACAATCGGGTGAGGGAGACTTCCGTTCCAGAGAGCCCTGAAAACCGATCCCAAAGGTCCCTCGAGCACCGGATGGGAGCAGAGCCCTGCCCTGCCTTGGCCACATGGCACTGAGAGGAGCGAACAGATCCCAACAGGCTTCAGGGACGGAATCTCCAGCAGCCGTGAAGGTCCCTCCACCCACAGACGCACAGGTCAGTGAAAGAGACGTCTGGACGGACTGAGAGGGGAGCAGGGTGTCTCCACACACATGTCTTTCACACACACACATGGACATATGGGGGACATAGAGACAGAAGGGGACACACAATTACAGAGATTTCAAAACACAGACAGATGGAGACACATGGGCAGACAATTGGGGATACATGGAGAGACAAATGGGGACACACGGACAGACAGCTGGGGACAAACAGACAGAAGGGAGCACACAGACAGATAGATGAGGAAACACGGACAGACAGATGGGGACACAAAGAGAGCTGGGGACACACAGACAGATAGGAACACATAGACAGAAGGGGACACACGGACAGACGGGGACACATGGACAGAAAGAAGGGTACACAGATAGTAACCGAGGTGCAATGGTGAGGGTACCCCACAGAAATGTATTGGGGGTCATTCTGGGTACTTGGAAAAGTCCCGTGGATGAGGAGGTGCATCAGTGATGGGGAAAATTCCCTGCTAAGTGTGCCATAGAACAAAGAAGATTAACCTGAAACAAAGTCTTCAACTTTGAGTTGGCTGTCACTCTGGGACTGCATAATAGAACAGAGTCCCTCATATCTGTCAAAAGATGTTCTTGTGACCTTCAATATTCCCTCAGTCCTGACTGACAATGGGATCTGAACCAGAATCTCCTTAAATAGCTGCCCCGCAAATAAAGCTCCTGCAGAAGCAGTCAGTGAACCAGCCCCTTGGGCTGTAGAATGACCCTAGAAGTGTCTGCAATGACTACACGTGGTCCCATGGTAATCTGTCTGTCTAGAGGAAAAGCAGGAAGTGGACTCAAAGCTCTTGAAACGGAGACCTCAGTATAGAGGAAAGAAATCTTATACAAAATCCCATTTGTGGGCCAGGCCTTCACAGTAGGTGGGGATACATTGGAATCTGGATTGGAATATTTAATCTGGTTCCACCAAGAGTTTGCAGAGCTGATAAAGTAGAATAGTGGAAAAGCACAGCTAGAAGCAGGCCAGAATTTCCCCAAAGAATGTCCCTGGTCAAGAAAAGGAAATGGACCGTCAGAATCCACCCAGAATTCAGTCACTAACAATGGGGATGGAGGTGAGGATGGACTCTAAGAGACACCCCAGAAATCTATCCACAGACTGCCTGTTGACCCTGGACAGTTGTAGTGTACACATGGAAAGAAGCAGAGGTACCTGAATGGCCTGACTTCCAGACCCAGGTAAAGAGAAGAGGAATCTGCAACACAAAATACTAAGAGTGAAGCAATGATTCACAGCAGGGGTCCCACCCCAAGTTCCAGTAGCCACCCACTAAAACGATTCATGAACAATTTCTGCAGAGTAGAAAGCTCTTGGTTCAAGGGGTACCCCAGTTACTAAACCACAATGTCCCTAATTAGCTCCTCAGAGAAAGAGGAGAAAAATGTTCAAGAAGAAATCCAATCAATAGTCCTAGAGAGATTTTGAATGCAGGTACTATGATGCTAGGTCTTGTCCTAAAGGTGGATGACAGAGGAAGTGTTCTGCTCAACTGAACACAAGCTGTGGGACTGAAGGACCATTAAATGCGACCCAGGATCTATCCAACGTGCTAGGAGCAATAGTGGAGGATCATCCAAGGGGCTCTGGTGAGGGAAACTGACAGAAATTGTTCTGGGGATATTATGTTTACTGGGGAAATGTCTCCTGGGTAAGGTGCATTGGTGGAAAGGTCAATCCCCCACTAAGCATGCCTTAGAACAAAAGAGGATGAATCTGAAAACAGCCAGAGAGCACAAGAAAGCCCATGCAGAAGCACTCAGTGAACCAGTTACTTGGCCTTTAAAAGTGACCCTTGAAATGTTTCCACTGATTAATCATTGTCCCAAGGCAAACCTTCAATCTAGAGGGAAAGCAGCAAGTCGACCAGAAGCACCTGAATTGGAGACATAGGAATAGAGAAAGAGGATCTTCCCATCCAAGCCACAGGCCTTCACAGCAGGGTGACCTAAATTAAACTCTTGGCTATATTCCCTAACATCCATCCACCAACAGTTTGAAGAATGAAAGAACGAATAAATAAATAAATAGGTGATTCAATTTCAAATTAACTGACCCCTACCTGTACACCACCCATTTAGAAGACAAGCAAGATAATATCAATTTTCCATGTGAAGTCATCCTAAACATAGTTCCACATTAGTCATGTTGCCAAAAAAACTAAATAGTAAGGAAGAAGATAAAAGTGAAAAAAGTATGCCTCAGTCTACGTTAAGTATTCATCAGTTTTCTTGCTGGCGGTGGATAGCATTTTTCATCATGTGTATTTTGAAATTGCCTTGGATAAAAAAAAGTGTTGATCAGAGTAGTAAGTCACAGTTGATCAACATTACAATATTGCTTTTCCTGTTTCTTTTTTCTGCTTCTGCACACTTCAATTCGCACCAGTGCCTATACCTCGTCTCAAGTTTTTCGGAAACCATCCTGTTTATAGCACAATAACATTTCACATGAAACAATATCATTTCATCACAATCATACAGCAGATGCTGGAGATGATGGGACTTTAGCTGGGACTTAATCATACAGCAGACATGGAGAATATGTTCAGTCATTCTCTAATTGAATTCAATTTTCTAAATGAGCTGTTTGACAAATATCATCTCATTTGATCCTCACAACACCCTTGCAGGTAGGTGCTATTATCCCCATTTTATAGTTGAGGAAACTGAGGCAGTCAAAGATTAAGTAATTTTCCCAGGCTCACAGAACTACTACATGTTTGAGGCTGGATTTGGGCTCAAGTCTTCTTCACTTCAGATCTAGCCATCTCTGTACTATAGTAGCCAGCTACCAGGGATCTTTCCACTGGACCAGGCTGCCTCCCATGTATAAGACAGAATAAGACAGCAAAGGGCAGGGACCAGGAATCAAGATGAGAAGAACAGTTCACATCTCTGTAGCATTACAGGGTTTACAAATGTAAACAAAACGTCGTAACGTAGAAGAGACAATATCCCCATCTTGCAGGTGAGCAGACGAAGACATGTATACCTTTAAAGTTTTCAAAGTGTTTTACAGACCTTGTGTCACTAGGGCCTCGCAAAAACCAACCAAGGGAGCTGCCATTGCAGCATTAGCGAGAGCGGTCAAGAGACTTGCCTATGGTCGCACAGCTAGAAAATGTCTGAGGTGGGATTCAGACATATTTTTTCTGACCTCAGGGCCAGTGTACTTTCTGATTTCCCACACTGGCTCACAAATACCAAAGTTTATCAACGTACTATCAGAACAGTGCAGCCCCCCTAACATTCAGAAGGAGCTGAGGCAGGGAAGAAAATTGAGGAATTGTGAAAAGGTCTCCTTACCTCTATTACAGAGAAAGCAAGGAGGCTGATAATTAACGGAAGATGGAGTGGTTACTTTTCGATTTTGACTCCATTTTCTCTGCCCAGGAACATGGCATTTAGTCTGGGAAGCACAAAACGAAAATGGTCCATAAAGGGCAGCAAAGAAAGTCAAGGGAGGAGATCGTAAGAGAATTACCATTTGTTCTTGATGAAGTCAAGTTCCTTGGCCCAGGTGAACTCCATCCGACAATTAGAGAGAGTATCTGCAGATTTGAGCAGCTGTCAGAAGACAGAAGAGGCGAGTGGAGGGAATGAAGATGGGAGAAAGAAGAGGTAGCAAGGAACAATAATGGCCAGTTATTCTCCAGGGCAAACTTCACTTTTGTGTACTGAAAGAACTGACAGATGTGATGACTGAACAAGTAAGTATCAATGACTTTTGAAAGCTCATGAAGACTAGGAGACCAGACTTGGAGAAGGCCAAAGGTCCTCTGGACTTGTCCAAAGTGGGAGAGAGTAGCATCTGCAAAATAAGCCATTGGCTGTGGCTTTGACTGATGACAAATTTCTAGAACAGATGGTGAAGAGGGACGTTGGTCTGAGCCGAATTCTTGCTCAAATGCTCAGAAAGGCCCATAGGCGACCATCAGGAGGTGGCAGTTCTACTTCAGGAGTTCCATTCAGCAAGATCTGCCTGCTTCCTGTTCCTCACCTCTAACACTTCATGTCTCTTCTGCATATCTCTGCAAAAGCTTCCCCCACAACTGATACAAAGTAGGCACTTAATAAATGTGTGTTGACCAATTGTATGCCACTGAGGAAAGGAGTACATGGTGGCATATCGAGGGCAAAGGTGTGTTTACTGAAATATTTAAAGCATTATTCAATGAACTCCAGGGTCTCTCCTGCACATCTGGGATCAAGCAAAGACTCCTCCCGTTGTCATTTAAAGCCCTTCACAGTTTAGTTATATTCTATCCCATTAGTCCTATAATATACTATTCTCTTCCATGTACTTCATTCTAATTGAAGACTTATTAAGGCCCCCATGACTGGCATAAAGTTCCTGGCACAGAGTAGGTGATCAACGTATGTTTACTGAATTGAACGGAAATGAAATGGGTGCATAATAAATGCTTATTGATCAATTACTTGACATTGAGGGACATAGCACAGACTTTCATGTTGAAACAGGACAGTGAAGTTTACTTAAATGTTTAGGACAAGGACAAATATTTCAAATATCATCATTTAATGACATCAAATAATATCATCATTTAGTGGTTAGCCTGAGGCTGCTGTCTTGTGGTGAGTTTCTAATTTTATACTCATATTAATTCTAGAGTCTATTTTTATTGGATCTTAACATATGAGAAATTTTACTCCTCATTAACTGGGAAAGATTGCAGCTAAACGAAGTCCTGAATTTGGGACAGGAAGCGAGTAATGAATTGCTTCATTGCAAATAGAAATCCGGGATAAATCATCAATATAAAAATGCCCATGAATTATTTGTTATAACAAAGGTCCTATGATATGGGATGAGAATTGTGAGCAGTGGAGACACCATTGAGTTGGTTTCAGCCTTCAATGTACCAGTTAATCAGGTAAGACTCTGATATTATCTATTCACAGAAGCAACATTCAGAGAAAATAAATCACAAAATAAGGGTGTTCTTAGTTTTTGTTTTTGTTTTTTTATTTTTTATTTTTTTTATTTATTTTATTTATTTATAAATGTTCTACAATCACTTCCTTAAAATTAAGATTTTATACCCCCACACCTTCCCCCCCTACCCTCCTCCCTCCCCATGACAGCATACAATTCTGTATAGGTTCGACATATACTTTCCTATTGAGCATATTTTCACTATAGTGACGTTATGTAGTCACATTGACATAAGTGGAAGAAATCATATAACAAATCAAAACATAATACACTAAAACCCACAGACACACAAACATGATCTGCTACATTCTGCGAATGACTTCCATATTT
>JAQQSK010000314.1:0-23566 GCA_028658325.1 Potorous gilbertii
ACCACTGCTATCACTGCCACCACTACCACCACCACTTCTACTACTACTGGCACTACTACCACCAACATCACCACCACCACACCACTGCTATCACTGCCACAACCACTGCTACCACCGCCACCACTACCACCACCACTTCTACTACTACTGTCACTACTGGCACTACTGCTACTTACTACAGTACTACCATTACTACTGCCCACCGCCACCACTACCACCACCACTTCTACTACTACTATCACCACTGGCACTACTACTACTTACAACACTACTACCATTACTACTGCTATGACGACTACTACTACTACTACTTCTACTACTATCAATACTATTGCCACCACTACTACTACCACTACCCCCACCAGTAATACTATTGCACTTCTCTATGCTTCAGTTCCTTTATTTGTAAATTAGGAATAATAAGGACAATCTCCCCTGGAGAATTGTGAAAAGCAAATGAGAGAAGAATTATAAAATGCTTTTTAAACTATGACATAATAGATTCATGTCAGCTCTCATTAACATCCTAATCACCACTAAATGAAATTACCAAATTTGCCTTCATCCAGATCTATTGAACTGTTGAACCAAAGGACATATTATGGCAGTACTCCTTTAGGAACTTCCTTCTAGTCAGAAAGCTCTTAAGCTTGAGACCTTGGATTTATATTTTAAAATAATCATTGTATTTCAATATAGTTTCCCTTGTAATCCTGTATATTTTAGTTCACACATTTAAACATGTTCTTTGCTGGAGTCCATAATCTTCAGAATACTGCCCAAAGGTCCCATGCTGCAACAAAGGTGAAGAACTCTGCTGTAGGTGGACATGGATCATGAATTAGCACTCTTTTGTGTTAGTGTACAGAGACATAGTAAATCCAGCCTACCTGCGATCTTAAGAGTAGGAACTCCCTCCACCAGCATCGTTTCTGCTACTTATAGTCTTAGAGTTGACTTGGGCAGAAAGATTAAGTAGATTCTCTAGTGCTCTACAGTTAGTAGAGGACAAAGAGAGACTTGGACCTGGATCTTTTTGACTGTAGAGGGCTTTGTACTTACTACATCACACTGCCCTCAAAAGACATTGTTTTATTACTACTGTACTAGTGAATCTGCTCATAAACGTTTTCTATAATGTGCCTCTTCTTATGACCCCATCTCTTCCCCAGTTGTACCTAGGTTCTAATGCAACTGTCTGAAAGCAACTGTTGACTCTAGTATTTCTTTAATTTTGTAGTTTCAATGTGAGGACTTAGACTTTTTGTTGAGAATCAAAACTATGTCAATTTGTCCTTTGATAAGAAACACAATGAAACATTCAGAACTCTCCTGAGATTGGCAAAAATAGAATTGAATGTGTCCTCTCATACTTATTAAAAAAAAAAAGGTTAGTTGCATATCAAAGGAAATTGGAGCAGACACAAACTACCCACCACATAATATGCCAATAACCATCTCAATTACTCCCATGAACTTGCATGTTTATTTGGGGGAGTCACAGGCAATTCCTCTACAATATTGGAGAATAATTAGTGATTTAACTTGTTTTGATGTGTATGGGCTAGTGTGCATCAGACCTTCCCAGAAATGCCTGACCAGAGTAAGACCCTCATTTAGAGTTATCTCTCCTTCTTAACATGCTGTGACTTTACTTTGACTTAACTTTCAGTGCCCTTCAATCAGAAATGCTGCCTCACTCATTACTCTTTCCTTGTATCTGAGGTAAATTTAGTTCCTCAGGATGGTGTTCTGTATTTAAAAACCATTTAGAGACTTAAATCCCTAGAACAGCATTAAAAATAGTTCACAACACTAAAATAGTTTGTATAACTGAGCTATCTTTTATTCTCTTTTGGGCAAACTACAGTCCAGCCAGTAGAGTTCTGGTGAATGTTCTATATATTGCCAACTTGCTCGGTTTTGATACTGACTGCAAATATCTTGATGAAAGAAAAGTTGGAAACATCCCCCATATTTCAATTAGAATGCTCCTCTCTTCTCACTTTTCTCACTTTAGTTATTCACTTTTTGTTCAAACAGTCTTGTCAGGATTAAATGTAAAGTTCAACATGGGTCTAAAAAATCAACTATATGCATACAGAATGAGAAAAAGGTGATCAGACAATAATTTGTGTGGAAAAGTGGAGTTTTAGAAAATGGCAAACAAATAATTAACCTTTGATTAATGATCAAAGTATGTGATCTTATCATTCATTAAGAGAGGCATTGTGTCTAGAATGAGGGACATGATGGTCCTACAAGACTTTGCCCAAGTCACACTATAACTGGAGTGTTGAGCTGAGATCTGTGCACTACTTTGAAGGACAATGCAATACTGTAATGTTTACAAAAGAGAGCAGCCATGATGGTTAAAGGACTGGAAATTATGCTAATAATCTGGTGGTTTTTAGCAAAGAGGAAAGAAATCTTGGGAGCGCCATGCTCATAGTTGTCCTTAAGGTTTTTCTGGGTTTTCACATAGAAGAATTAAACTTAGTTTGACTGGTCAAATAGAAGAATTAGGTGCAATAGTTCCAAGCTATCGAGACACTGAAAGGTTCTTCAAGAATTGTCATTCTTGTTTGGTTTTTAATAATTTATTTGATTTCAGTTTTCAACCCTCATTTCCATAAGATTTAGGATTTCTCCCCCTGCCTTCAACCTTCCTCCCCACAACAGTATATATTCTTACTAAACACATTTTCACAGTAGTCATGTTGCGTATAAGAATTAAAATGATTGGAGGAAACCATGAGAAAAAACAAAACAAAACATAATGTAATGAAAGAGATAAAAGTCTGCTTCATTCTACATTCTGATTCTATACTTCTTCCTCTGAATATGGATGACATTTGTCATCATGAGTCCTTTGGAAATGTTTTAGGTCCTCGCATTGCTGTGAAGGGCCAAGTCTATCAGAAACAGTCCTCGTACACTGTGGCTCTTACTGTGTATAATATTCTCCTGGTTCTGCTCATTTCACTCAGCATCAGTTCATGTAAGTCTTTCCAGCTTTTTCTGAAGTCCTTCTTTTTGTCATTTCTTATGGCACAATACTTTTCCATTGCGTTTATAAACCACAACTTGTTCAGCCATTCCCCAATTGATGGGCACACCCTAGATTTCCAATTTTTGGCCACCACAAAAGCAGCTCCTATAAATTTGTACATGTTGGTCCTTTTCTCATTTTGGTGATCTCTTTGCTGGGTCAAAAGGTATGCACATTTTTATAGCACTTTGGGCATAGTTCTTAATCGCTCCCCAGAATAGTTGGATTTGCTCACAGCTCCACCAACAATTAGTGTTGCAACTCTCCCACATCTTTTCCAACATGTATCATTTCCTTGTTTTGTCATGTGAGCCAATCTGATAGGTATGGTGTGGTACCTCGGAGTTGTTTTGATTTGCATCTCTTTAATCAATAGTGATTTAGAGATGACTGTAGCTAGCTTTAATTTCTTCCTCTGAAAACTGTCTGTTCATATTCTTTGACCATTTATGATTTGGGGAATTACTTATAGTTTTGTAAATTTGAATCAGTTCTCTATTATCCTTCAGAAATGAGGTCTTTATCACAAAAAGTAGTTGTAAAATTTTTTTCTGCTTCCCTCCCAATCTTAGTTGCATTAGGTTTGTTTGTGCAAAAACTTTTCAATTTAATGTAATCAAAATTATCCACTTTGAATTTCATAATGTTCCCTATCTCTTGTTGGGTCATAAATTCCTCCATTTTACACAAATCTGACAAATAAATGATTCCTTGCTTTCCTAGTTTGTTTATATTATCAGCCTTTACACCGAGATTGTGTTCCCCTTTGAACTTTATTCTGCTACATTGTGTCAAGCATTGGTCCATGCCCAGTTTCCACCACACTATTTTCCAGTTTTCCCAGCAGTTTTTTCAACAGTGATTTCTTATCCCAGAAGCTGGGATCCTTGGGTTAATCAATTAGCAGATTGCTATGATCATTGACTACTGTCTTGTATAGCTCACTTACTGCATTTACCTACCCCTCTATTTCTTAGTCAGTACCAAGTGATTTTGATGATTGCTACTTTATAATACAATTTAAGGTCTGGTATGGCTAGGCCACCTTCCCTAGCATTTCTTTTCATTAATTCCCTTGATATTCTGGGTCTTTTGTTTTTCCAGGTGAATTTTGATATTATTTTTTCTAGCTCTATAAAATATTTTTGGTAGTTTGATTGGTATGGCACTGAATAAGTAAATTAATTTAGGTAGGATTGTCATTTTGTCATTACCCGGGAGTAACTGATGTTTTTCCAATTATTTAGATCTGACATTGTTTGTGTGAAAACTGTCCACATAGTTCCTGGGTTTGTTTTGACAGGTAGATTCCCAAATATTTTATAGTGTCTGCAGTGACTTTAAATGGGATTTCTCTTTCTATCTCTTTCTGTTGGGCTTTGTCAGTAATACTTAGAAATGCAGACAATTTATGTCGGTTTATTTTGTATCCTTCAATTTTGCAAAGTTGTTTATTATTTCAGATAGATTTTTACTTGATTCTCTCGGATTCTCTAAGTACATTATCTTGTCATCTACAAAGAGTAATAACTTAGTTTCTTCTTTGCCTGTTCTAATTCTTTCAATTTCTTTTTCTTCTCTTATTGCTAAAGCTAACATTTCTGGTACCAGATTGAATAACAGTGGTGATAATCGACATCCTTGTTTCACCCCTGATCTTATTGGCAATGCATCTCCCTTATTCCCATTATATATAATGCGTGCTGATGGTTTTCGGTAGATACTACTTATTATTTTGCAGAAAGCTCCATTTATTCTTATGCTCTCTAATGTTGTCAATGGAGATGAACATTGTATTTTGTCAAAGTGTTTTTCTGCATCTATTGAGATAATCATAAGGTTTTTGTTAGTCATTGATATGACAAATTATGCTGATAACTTTCCCAATATTGAACCAACCCTGCATTACTGGAATAAATCTTCCCTGATCAAAGTGTATTATTCTAGTGATAAGTTGCTGTAATCTTTTTGCTAATATCTTATTTGAAATTTTGGCATCTATATTCATTAGGGAAATTGGTCTATAATTTTCTTTCTTTGTTTTGGTTCTTCCCAGTTTAGATAGCAGTAAGCATCATGTTTGTATCATAAAAATAATTTGTTACTACACCTTCACCAATTTTCCCAAATAGTTTATATAGTATTGATATTAACTGTATATTATTGATATTAACTCTAAATCCATCTTGCCCTGGAGATTTTTTCCTTGGGAGTTCATTGATAGCTTGTTCAATTTATTTTTCTGAGGTGGGGGTATTTCAGTATTTTACTTCCACTTCAGTTAACCTGGGCAGTTTATATTTTACTAAATATTCAACAATACTCATCCATTGCACTAAGATTGTTAAATTTATGGGCGTAGTAATTTCTAACTATTGTCTTAATTTCCTCTTCACTGGAGGTGAGTTCACTCTTTTCATTTTGGTTTTCAGTATTTCTATTTTAGTATTTAATTGGGGATTATCAATTTGTTCTTTTTTCTGCTTTTTCAGTTGCATGCCCAATTCATCAATTGCCTCTTCTTTATTTTATTCATGTAAACATTCAGAGTTATAAAACTTCCCCTAAGAGATTCTTTTGCTGAATTCAATATGATTTGGTAGGTGGTCTCATTATTGTCATTCTCTTGAATGAAATTTTTGATTGTTTCTATGATTTGTTGTTTGATCCACTCAATCTTTAGGATTAGATTATTTAATTTCCAATTAATTTTGGTCAATCTTTCTGTGTTCTTTTATTACATATAATTTTTATTGTACCATGATCCGAAAAGGATGCATTGACTATTTCTACTTTTATGCACTGGATTGTGAGGTTTTATGCCCTAGGACATGGTCAATTTTTGTACCTGTGCCACATACTGTTGAGAAAAAGACATATTCCTTTCTATTCCCTTTCAATTTTTCTCCAGAGGTCTATCATATCTACATTTTCCATAATTCTATTCACCTCCTTAACTTCCTTCTTATTATTTTGAGGTTAGATTTATCGAGTTCAGAGGTGGAGGTCCCCAATTAGTATAGTACATATATATATATATATATATATATATATATATATATATATATATATATATATAATATAGTATATATTTTTCCTGTAACTCCCTTAACTTCTCCTCTAAGAATTTGCAAGCTATACCATAGTGCATGATCATATATATTTAGTAATGTTATTATTTCATTGTCTATGATGCTTTTTTGGTAGGATATAGTTTCCTTCCTTATCTCTTTTGATTGCAACTATTTTTGCTTTTGTTTTGTCTAAGATTAGGATTGCTATCCCTGCTTTTTTTACATCAACTGAAGCATAATATATTCTACTCCAGCCTTTACCCTGTGTGTATCCACATTTCACATGCATTCCTTGAAACAACATATTGTAATATTTTGGTTTTTATTCCATTCTGCTATCCATTTCTGTTTTATTGGACTGTTCATCCAGTTCACCTTCAAAATTATGATTACTCTCTGTGTCCCCCTCCCCCATTTATGCTTTTATTTTTCCCTTCTGCCTTCCCCTCCCAAGAGTTTTATTTTCCATCATAGGTTCTCTTAGTCTTCCCTCCCTTCTATTAGCCCCTCTCCTTTTTCCCCTCACTACTTCTTCCCTCCTAACCATCCTCTCACTTTTCTTTCACCTTTCCCCTCCCATTGCCCATAGGACAAATTAGATTTAACTGAGCATGCTGTTCCCTTCTTGAATGAACTCCAATAAGAGGAAAGCTCAAACAATGCTCATTTTCCTCCCTTACTTCCCTTTGATATAACGTGTTTTTATTCATCTTCATGTGATGTAATTTACCTTTTTCTGCCTCCTCCTTTTCTTCCATTACAATCCCTTTGTATCCTTTAATTAAGTTTTTTGTCATCACATCAGTTAATTTTTACCCACTCCCTCTATCTATGTATATCCCATTTAACTGTCATAATATATATACAATTCTCAAGAGTAATAAGTATCATTGTCCTATACAGGGATGTAAACAGTTTGCCCATATTGAATAACAAGGTTTTGTTTTTCATTTTTCCCCTGTTTACCTTTTTGTGCCTTTCTTGAGTTCTGTATTTGAAGATCAGATTTTTCTATTGACCTCTAGCCTTTTCATCAGGAAGGTCTGGAAATCCCTTATATCATTGAATGCCCATCTCCTTGCCTGAAATATTATGCTCAGTTTTGCTGGGTAATTGATCTGTGGTTATAGTCTAAACTGCTTTGCCTTATAAAATATCATATTCCAATCCCTTTGACATGTTAATGTAAAAGCTGCAAAGTCTTGTGTGATCTTGACTGCAGTTCCTCGATATATGAATTGTCTCTTTCTGGCTGCTTCCAGTATTTTCTCCTTGATCTGATAGTTCTGGAATTTGGCAACAATGTTCCTTGGCATTTTCAATTTTGTATTGTTTTCAGGAGAAGAACAGTGAGTTCTTTCAAAGACTGTTTTGCCCTCTAGATCTAGGACCTCAGAGTAGTTTTCTTTGATTATTTCTTGGAAGATATTGTCAAGGCTCCTTTTTTCATCATAGCTTTCTGGTAGACCAGTAATTCTTAGATTTTCTCTCCTAGATCAGTTTTCCAGGTCAGTTATTTTTCCAAAGATATTTTATATTTTCTTCTATTTTTTCATTTTAGATTTTATTTGACTGATTCTTGATGTCTCATAGAGTCATTAGTTTCTACTTGCCCAATTATAATTTTTAACAAATTGTTTTCTTCAGTTAGCTTTTGTGCCTCCTTTTTCATTTGTCCAATTTTCCCCATTAGGTTTTGGACCTCTTTGTCCATTTGGGCTTGAGACCAGTTCATATTTCAGATGTGGGTATAGTGTGAGTGCTATCCTCTTTTGAATTCATATTTTGATCTTTCCTTTCCCCATGGTAAGATTCTTTGCTTTTCTGATTTGCTCCTTGCTCATGGTGACTTACTTTTTCTGGCTTTTAAAGTGGATCTTTGCTTCTGAAGAACAGGGGACTCTGTTCCATGTTTCTTGTGCTGGGAGGTTGAGACCTGTTTACTAGTTTTATGTGTTGTGACCTCTGGTTCTTTCAGCTTGAAGCCATATAATATTGCAGCTTACCTTTTGCTGAGCTGGCTTATGTGGAATAAGGCCAAGGTCAGGTGAAGTTTTTCTAAGTTTCCTTGGGGTTACACTGAAGCTCCTGATATGAGGTGTGGGGGAGTGGTCTAGCTGTGGGAGGTCTCTTCTTCCCCTAGGTCTGCGCTAGAGCACAGGCAGGTTCAATGGCTAGTGAACATTGTCTGCTCTGGTGTCTGCCCGGTTCCCTTGTCTGTTCTAAGGCACACTTGGCTGAAGTCCTGCTATTCATGCTTACAGGCTCCACCCCCTGGGGCTTAGGTTCTTCTGCTGGTCAATTGAAGTGGTACTTGCTGGGATGTTTCTGGTGCTGCACTGGTCCTCTTTAGCCACAGCAAGAGGAATCCTTCCCATCAATCTCTCCAGCCTCCTGAGCTGAAAGACAGTGGTTTCCCTTCTGCTAGCTCCACTATTCCAGGACTTTTCCTGGGGCAAAATTCTCTGGGTTTTTCAAAGTCAAAAAGGGGAGGATGAAAGCACTTACAGTTTACTCCACCATCTTGGCTCCCAGAAGTTCAAGTAGGTGACTTTTAAACATTTAATCTGTGGACTGATAGCCTCAAGAGTGGCTGCTGCTGCTACTGTAGGCACTGTGCTTCTCTGTTACTTAGTTCTTCTGGACTCCTGTCCTGTGCTGAGAGGCTTGGGAATCTGAACTGTCACTTCTGATTTAGTATGCCTGGAGCCATTCCTTGTCCACTATGGCTGAGCCTGCATTGGTGTCATCATGCTCTACACTCCCCTGGTTTTGTGTAGCAGATTCTTCCTCTCAACCTTCTTGGTTGTACTGGGCTGAAAATCTGCTGCACTCTGTCTCCTAATGGATTCTGCCATTCTAAAATTTGTTCAGGTTCACTTTTAAGAGGTATCTCAAGGAGGTTGTGGAAGAACCCAGGTGAGTACACACTTTCACTCTGCCATCTTGGTTCCCAAGACTTGTCATTCTAAAGGATAATGTGCTACCTCTGGAGATAAGTCATTTCTCATAACTTACTCTCTCTAAATAGAAGCTGGCTAACCACTTATGAAGCATATTTTAAAGGACTTTCCTGCCTAGAGTTGAGTTAGACTGAAGGACACTAGATGTCACTTCACTGCTAAGTGACTGTGATTCCATTCCCTGTTCTGAACTGAAGAGTCTACATGTCATTTAAGGAGTTATTCTCTGATATAATCTGCTGTCACTATTTGAATTTTAGAGAAGTGTCCTTAGAGTATGGAAGAATTTGTTTCACTTTTCTCGCATCTTGTTTTTTATCTTATTAAGAACTTTCTTGGAGAAAGCTAGAACTGTCTTTTCAAATGTCAATGAATCATAGAGATAACTTTTGAGACCTCAGCTGCCACCTAGTTCCATTTGCAAATTAACAAAAAATGCACTACAATATCCATGATAGATAATTTTCCAACTTTTCCTTAAAGTTTTCCAGTAAGGGTAAAACCAGTAGATCCTGAGTCAGCCCAGGACACTTCTGGAGAACACAAAGCTTAGGAATTTATTTTTCTTATGTTCAACCTAAATTCACTTCTTTGCTCCTTCTACCCACTATTCCTGGTCCTGACCTTTGAGGCCTCATAGAACAACTCTCATCCCTTTTTCATGTGACAGACCTTCAAATAAAGACAGTTATCACCTCCTCTTCCACCATCCCAGTCTTTTTTAATAAATAGAGCTTTTATTTAAATTTACAAACACAAAACCCTTTCTCTTTGCAAGGAGGCTATACTTTTCTATCTCTGTTCTTTCCAGAAACCATCCAATATTTCTGTTCTTACCCTCTCTATCCAGGTAAGGTATGCCCTTGCTACATTCATTTCTTCATATCTCAGATGAATAATCTCCCAGGAAACCACCGTGGTCTGAATGACTTTATTCCAAATTGTGAGCTATCATTTGTGGTTTCCACATTGAGTCCTGAAGCAATATGTAATACTGAGAGAGAGAACCTCATATACACTGGAGATCATGAAGAAAACTCCTGTTTCTTACTTATTTGCTTTTCTGAAGCTATGCTGAAAATAGAGCTATGTTTGAATTTCTGTTAGTCCCTCTCCAAGGTGCTGGATAAGGAACTCATTGAGCTTCAGAAAACAGATGCAATGTTTGAAGTGGAAGTAAAGTGGAAAGGAGTTGTTTGTGGATAATTTTAATGGAAGAAAAGGTAATACAAGAGCATTATTTACCCATGAGCTCAGTTAAAAGGAAGCAGGATAGATTAGGAGCTTTCTACAGGAAAGATATATATATTTCCCATCTCATGTCATTCTACTATAAGCTATATATACATTAGATCCAGCTACCATCATTAAATGTTAATGGTACTGAACTTGGTATCAGAAGATACAGGATTCCAACCCAAATCTGCCACTCCAGGATGATGCAGCACTACAGGTAGGATTTTGATGTCCAAAAGGAGAGAAAAGGACAGGATAGAAATTGAGCTCAGGACTTTTCCCACTGCTCCACTATTTCATATTTTTATTGTTGAGCAGTTCTTTTCAATCCCCATTTGGTATTTTCTTGGCAAAGATACTGGGATGGTTTGCCATTTCTTTTTGCAGCTCATTTTAAGATGATGAAACTAAGGCAAATGGGGTTAAGTGACTTGTGCAAGGTCACAGCTAGTAAGTGTCTGAGGTAAGTTTTGAACACAAGAAGATGAATCTTCTTGACTCCAGGCCTGAAACTCTATCCACTACATAACCTAGTTACTGTTTCATATTTACTTGATACTATTTCTGAAAACTAGAATCCATAGGAAGAGGATTCAATTATCACTCTTGATCTGCTTGAACCAACACCATAAGAGCTCATGGGTAACAAGTCAGATCTCAATGACTTGCAACAGGAAGAAACTATTGTAAAATATGACCAAACTTTATTGTACTACTTTTCTTCATGAGTAGCATAAGCTCTGTAGAGGAGAAGAAAAGGGTATGATTTTTCAGGCATGACCTGGGTTTGATTCTGGGCCTGTTTGATATTAATTACATGACCATGGGCAAGTTCCTTCACATTTTTCTGGGTCTTCACTTCTCCATCTCTAAAATGATGGAGTTGGAGTTGGATTATTAGTCTCTTGGTCATACGATAAAATGAGAAACTTGGCATGAAGTATTTTAACTTAACTAGACATGGACTATCATGATAGTAATCATCATGACAGTCCTACAGCAGGTCCTTAAGAGTAATTTGCAACTCTATTGAAGGTGAAATGGATTCAGTCTTGCCTGGAGGAAATAGAATCAAGTTAAGAGAATTTCTATGATTCCCTTCAGTTCTCTCAGTCTGTAGTTAGATGAAAAAAGCTAGTCTTTTCACACACTTAGTCTGCATTTATGAACATTAGTAACAGTGTTAGGAGCATTCAACTCAATCCAGTTATTGGGTACCTACCAAGTAGAAGTCATGTAGATATAAAAACAAATCAAGTAAGAAAAAATCCTTGACAAAAAGGAGCTCATATTTTATTCAAGGAAAATCCAATAAGGTGACAATAAGTCTACATATGATAAATTAAGGAAGAAAAAAACCAACAATTGAGAGGAAGAGGACAAGATACCCATAGAAGAGACCAGTGCGGGGGAGGGAGGAGTAGAAGAACAGACCTGTAGAAACTTCCCCCCATAGCCCATAAAATACCTGTAAAACATGACTGTAAACAAATTGTAGAGCAGGAGAAACCACAAAACAAAAGAATGGAACAGATTTCTAGTCCAAGCCTAGAAGGCTGACAGAAAAGGCCTATCACACCAGGAGTGGAGTGGAGCAGAGCCCAGTCTTGGTCGCATGGCCAGTAGAGAAAGGAGCCAGAGTAGGCTTCAGGACACTACCAGAAGTAGGAGTTCCCACATTGGTCAACCAGCAAACATGAAAGACAGCTTCAAAGGTCAGTGAGAAAGCTCTTTCACCTAGGTAAGAAGGGAATGCTGTCTGCCCTAGCATCCATTTTTGGAGCCCTCAGCTTAAATACCCTGGGGGAATCAAGTTGATGATCTGAATCTGAGTCAGAGAGGCTGTCCTACAGTGAGAAGGAGCACTGACTGATGGGGCTGGTAGAGGCTCTAGAAAGGGAATCCTTCTCACAGATCCTGGGCAGAAAAGTGCTGATGGTTGCTCCCAGACCAGAGTGCAGGCCAGGAAGAAGAATAAATTCCTTTCCCTTGATTGTGCTACCTTGGAGGAACTGAGATCTTACAGAACGCCAGAGTATAACCTCCTCTTCACAAAGGACTCAAAAGTCAAATGACTGCCTGGAATAATGCCCCAAAAAGCAGGGGTGGGGGAAGACTATAGAAAGTTACTTTCTTGATGAACATGTATTTTCTTCCATCCTTTCAGATGAGGAAGAACAATGCCTACCATCAGGGGAAGACATAAAAGTCAAGGCTTGTGCACTCAAAATCTCCAAAATAAATATGCAATGGTCTCAGGTCATGGAAGAACTCAAAAGGGATTTTGAAAATAAAGTAAGAGAGGTGGAGGAAAAATTGGGAATAGAAATGAAAGCGATGCAAGAAAATCTTGAAAAGTGAGTCAACAGCTTACTAAAGAAGAACCCAAAACACACACACACACACACATATATAGACAGAGGGCATAGGGTGAACTGCATTGGAAGGGATGATATCTTTAAAAAATAAAATTAAAGGGTGAGAGAGGAAAATATCGGGAGGAGAAAGGGAGAAATGGAATGTGGCAAATTATCTCTTATAGAAGAAACAAGAAAAACTTTTTTCAATGGAGGGGAAAAGTGGGGAGGTGAGAAGGAAAAAGTGAAGCTTACTCTCATCACATTTGGCCTAAGGAGAGAATAACACGCACAGTCATTTTGGTATGAAAATCTATCTTACACTACAGGAAAGTAGGGGAAAAGGAGATAAGTAGGGTGGGGGGGATGGTAGAAGGGAGGACAAATGGGAGGAGGGAGTAATTAGAAGTAAATTCTTTTGGGGCAGGACAAGATCAAAAGAGATAATAGAATAAATGGGAGGCAGGATAGGATGGAGGGAAATATATATAGTCTTTCACAACATGACTATTATGGAAGTCTTTAGCAAAACTACACATATATAGCCTATATTGAATTACTTGCCTTCCCAGTGGGGATGGGTGGGGAGGGAGGAAGGGAGAGAAGTTGGAACCCAAAGTTCTAGGAACAAATGTTGAGAATTGTTTTTGCATGCAACTGGGAAATAAGAAATACAGGTAGAAAAGATGTGGATAAGGTAAGAGAGGGGGTGTGATAGAAGGGAGGGCAGATTGGGGGAAGGAGTAATCAGAATACATGATGTTTTGGGGTGGGGGGAGTGGAGAAATGGGGAGAAAATTTGGAACTGAAAATTTTGTGGAAATGAATGGTAAAAACTAAAAATAAATGAATAAACATAAAAAAGAATCAACCAAAAAAAAGGTGACTGGTGAGCTAAGTCTAGAAGCAAATGAGGTTTTCTAAAAAGTAGAGGTGGGGAGAATAGTGTAATGCACACAAAGGGAGAGAATTGATTTTTACCACAATTAGGTTACATTATTAGAGTCATAGACTCTGTGTTGTACAAGATAGGGTGCAGCCATAGTGTGAAGGGCTTTAAATGCCAAATTAAAGAGTTGGTATTTTTCCCCAATGACAATTGGGAGATTGCTGGAGGCTGTAAGCATGATCAATCTTGTGCCTTTAGACTTGTTTATCATATGTGTATAAAAATATAATCATTCATTTAATCTTCATGGATCATAGTTAACCATTTTTCAAAACTGAGGCTACAGATAATTTACCTCATGCCATCAAGGTGTGGATTTAACTGATACAAATGCACAAGCAGCAAATTCTCCACCATCAATCCTATATGTGAAGATGAAAGTACTCAGTTTGACAAACACTCTGTTATCCCATGGAGAAGAGCAGTGAATAGTTCTAAATTTTGCTGTTGTTCAGTTGCTTCAGTTATGTCTGACTCTTCATGATCTCATGTTTTCTTTATAAAGCTACAGGAGTGATTTGCCATTTCCTTCTCCAATGGATCCATTTTGTCAGGCAATCAGTGTTTAAATGGCTTGCCTAGGGTCATACAGCTAGGGAGTGTCTGAGGCTGGATTTGAACTCAGGTCTTTCTGACTCCAGACCTAGTTTTCTATATACTAATCTATCTACTGTCTTAACTAGTGCTCTCCAAACCACTGACACTTTATACAAAGTTTCCCCTCCTAATTTTTTGGCTCATGCTGATCTTAAAATGAGTTTGCTTTCCATAATTTCCTTGAGCTGGTGGGAAGGTAAGTGTCCTCATAGCATTCCCAATGCCCAGGGGAAGTAACATGGGTGTAAATATCCGTAATAGAAAATCCTTCACCTGGATCATTGGAATGCAAACCATTTGAGTATGTCTGTACTCTTGCTGAATTGTCATCAAATGAAAAATGTGCTGCTTTCCTACAGGGAGGTTGCAGAACACGTGCATCTCCAATCCATGATGGAAAACACAGGTGAAATTTCTCTCCCAACAGACACCATATATTCTTCTTTCTGCATGATCTACACTTGTCTTAATTTCCTCTCAGTTACATGCAGGCATTAACTAATACTGACTAACTGCTGCCCAGAATAATCATTGCTATCTGCTCCCTTTGTAAATATAACTCCCGAGCTGAGCAGGAAGAATAATGGTATATTTGCAGAAGGCAGCTAATTAAACGGAGCTTCAATGGCTTTCAGTTTGCCAGAAGGAGCCATTTTCACAGCAAAAATTGTGCAGAAGCCGGCATGCTTACCAGGAACAACTCGATAGAACATAATTCAGGGTTCCCAAGACAAAAATTCAGTTCAAGACAAATTTACACTGGCAATAAAAAGCTCATTAAGGAAGATATGAAGATCTTTCTACTATAGTCCAATAGTTAAAAGGGGTTATCATTTTTTTCTCCAGTTTATTTAAGGCACAGTGTATATTTCATTGTTTCATAATGGCGGTAATCGTAAGTGTCTTTCAGCCACTCGTGGCTGAAATGTTTTTTGTCTTGGTTCTCTGTCTTTTTTTCTTACTCAATGAAAGAACCACTGTGATTTCACATGTTTTCTTTATAAGATGGGACTGTTGCCTGAGTTGTTTAGGCCTTATGGCAACATTGCAAAATCCATCCACTCTCCTCAGTCAAATTTTTTTTTTATATCTGTTACTCATTTAGTTAGGAAATTGGCTTATCAGTACAACTAAGTTTTCAGTGATGAAGAGCTCTCCTTTATTGGGTTTTGGTGAATTGTTGACCTGAGACTAGTAGCTGCGATTGGATGAGTGATAGTCCTTTGACAGATAAAGGTCTAAAAATACCACTCCCCTAAGTGGTGCATCTTGTGTGTTTTGTAAACAGTACCAGATCGGGTGGTGAGTTTAGGGGAGAAAGAGGTTATTTTAGAGGTATTTTTCTTCACTTGATTTCAGAAGTGAGAAAAATATTGGGGAAAGTCAAAGAGAAAAGTCAGAGAGATATAAGAGGGAGAGAGGGAAGGAGGAGAGAGGAAAGAAAGAAAAAAGACAAGAAAAAGATTTTTGAAACAGATTCGTACTTGGAGACCAGCATGATTTATGAAGTCCTCTGTAGTGCCTGAGTTCACTGAGTTTCTGGAGACTAGGCTGATTTTTCTTACTGCCTGCCTATAATACCAGAATTTGTTTCTATCTACTAGAAGTAGTGATTTGGCAGGCATAGGCACTTTTTCCCATGTTTAATTAATTCCTCTAATTTTGTGGTAAATGAGAATAATGGGGCTTAATTTTGCTATTTATGTAAAATTGATTGGTAATTATGGAGAGCACAGGAGATTTGGCTTTACAAACGAAAATTAAGTGACCTCTCCATCAGGATGCCTTGGCATACCTCATTCATCCGTTGTGAAAAAGCATAAATGGCAGAAAGGCAGATGTTGTAGAGATGAATGCAGGTTTTGTGATGTCTATAGAAGTCAAAATATGGAAATGCACAGGATCTTGTTGGAAAGCTGAAATGAGACCACTCCAAAGTCAATGAGACAACACAACAAAGGAATGAGGGGGCCTTGTTGTAGGATTCATCATTTACCTTTTGATATGATTTTGGCATCTCGATTCCCAACATATTTTGGCTCTCGTGCCCTGATTAAGGAAGAAGCATATCCCCAGATCCATATTATAATGAAAGGAATGTGTCACAGGGAATGATTTCAAGAAATAATATTTGAAGAATGCACTACTTGTTCTCATTATAATCACTGACAACGTATCCAAATCCGTATTATGTGCAATTCTCGTTAAATGTCATGTGTCAATGTTCTCACACGTCTAGAGTGCTCCGAGTAGGAAGGACTGTTAGTGGTCAACCAGTTCAGCCCTTTGCTCAGTGCATCAATGCCCAGGTCCTCTCTGTGTCTGCCTATTCTAGTATCTCTGCCATTGAAAACTCAACTCAATAATAACTTTTTTTTATCTTTGCTAGACTATTCATAGGACTTTGTGTGGAAATTTCTGATTGTACCATAAAATTCAACCCAAGATACATTTTTAAGTGCCTTTTATAAGTGAGACATATGTGAGACACATTTATATCTGAGACTTGGCCAAAGTCCTAAGGAGCCAGCCAGACGATGATGGTTCAAATACCAACTTTTTAACCTTACAATTGGTTACTATTGCTTTCTAAGGATATTGAAATATTTGTCAGTTTGTCAGTCTCAATGCTTCACTTACATTTTCCAAGGACAGTAGCTAGCATCTAGCTATTTCCAGGGTGTCTTTTTAAAAAAGTTTTGTTGATATATTTTCTTTTTATAGCATAGTTATTTCCTAACATATTCTAGTGTTAAACCCTCCATCATGAGAAAGAAAACTGAGTAATGAAATAATCATGTCTAACAATGTTTTCAAAATTCTGGTCCTGTAAGTCTCCCTTTTTGCTAAGAGAAGGAATATATATTTCATTACCTGTTTTTCAGGACTGAAATGGATAATTGCAATGAATCTGAGTTCATCTGTTTATGTTTCAAGTGCTTTGCAAACTTTACAACACTATACAAATAATGTGTATTATTGTTGTTAAGTAAATGTTGTTTTCCATCATATGATGTAGTCATTTTCCTAATTTTGTGTTATCCTTCATCAGTTGACACAAGTCTATGTTTCTTGGAATTCTTCAAATTCATCCTTCTTATGGTGCCAAAGTGTTTCAAATCAGATATATCACTGGTCACCCACATTGCTTTCAGGTCTTAGGGGCTGTTTCTATGAACATCTAGTTTATAAAAGACCTTCCATTCAGTCATTATCTTCCTTGGGATATGTGCTTAGCTGTTTGGCCACTGATTCAAAAATTTAGCTTTTTGGCATAAGTCCCTTAATGGTACAGAAAATTTCATTTATGTCTTTGCATACCCAGAACACAATTTCTGGCACATAAAAAATGCTTAATAAATGATCGTTGGTTAATTACTTCATTAATAATTCCAAATTGTTTTTCAGAATGATTGCACCAATTTAGAGCTTCAATAACAATGTTATTAGTCTATACGTCTTTCCACAGCTTGACCAATATTGAGTAGTTCTGTCTTTGCCAAACATCTTAAGTTTTTTTAAAAAAAAATTTAGTTTTGCTCTATGGAATATAAACTTCTTTATTTTACAGATGAGTAAACTACATTTCAGAGAGATCAGAATACTTTACCAAGTTCATTGAGTGCCATTAGGGCTAGTTAATCTGTATTATGTTAAATAATTAGGCCATAAATATATACTAAACAAAAGCACATCTGGCTTTCTGTAGGCGAGATGAGTATCTTTCAGACTTCTAGGGCTTGAGCGTTGTAGGAGATAGTGAGACTGTATGTCTCTCATTCCACAAGTAGGGTCTGAAGTTAACTCTTTCACTCTTTACAGAAAAGCTTTGCAGGTACAAGAAGTGAGTGCCCATCTACTACCACCTGCTGAAATGGATTTGCATTCATTAACCCTTCAAAACGATTGAAAAAAATGGCAATATCTTGATTAGCTGATGGCTATCACTACTTGTTCCTCATTACTTGACAGGTTACAGTGCTTTCATTCAAGGAAATTCAGGGACAATGTATCTCCGGATGTATTTTTAAATGCTATTACTTTGAACAAGCCAGTCACTTTTTACTCCCTAATGTTATTCATGTACTTATCTAATTTAGCACTTTAGCAGCATAGGCAGGAACAGCTGGTGGCATTTTTTCCTTTCTCATAGTTAATTTTATTTCTCAATAAACTAATTTGCCCTATTTGAGCTTTGCAATGGAAGAACAAAGATCAGGGTCACATGCAGGTTTGCATTCAACAAAGCATCTGTTCCCAACTGAGAACTGGGACATAGTGGTAAGTACCCTGAAAAAAAATATCTATCAGGAGGATGGTCCTGCCCAGCTTCATTTGGAAATTCTTTGGTTCTGGTTCATTTAGAATAAGATTGCAAGTGAGCTGCCCAGGCATTCTAATGACTTTATGGTACTCTGTGCACTGTTGTAAAAAAAATAAACAACTTAAGACAGCTAGGAGGCCTAAGGGATCAATTGCACAATGTAATGAAAGGTATATTCCCTTAATTCTGTATTGATCCCACACCTCTAATCTCCTAATTTGGGTTTGATAATATAGAAACTCAAGAGAATTGCCCTCATAAAATTTTGATTAAGAGTACTTACTCAAGCCCCAACTTTAACGCATGTTTTTGGCAGTTGGCCAAGAATTTTGTCTGATTGGAGGTGAAATTAACATGTTTATTTCTCATATTAATTCAGAAATTTAGAGAGGGAAAGGACAGTTGATCTCATACCATGGGTTTATTTTACAGATGAAGAAATTGAGTTCCAAAGAGGTCAGGTACACTTTCCTAAACTACATAGGTAGAAAATTGTCCTGGAATACAGAGAGAGCTGAAAACAAAGTAGTCACATTGAGGAAAGGCAGTTTCCAGTTTCTACATTAGCCCAGGAGAAAACGACATCATAACAAACCTCCATGAGAATTCTACAAAAGGTTAAAAAGACTTTCAATAATCAGGAACTGGTAATAATCCCTTTGTCACATGTGGTCTCTGAGACTTAGACTCTCTGTGCACTTGTTTAAGAATATATCCAGAGCGCAGAATCTGGAGAACACTCTACACAGTAACATCGCGTGATGACCAATTTTGATAGACTTAGCTCTTCTCAAAGACTTATGATGGAAAATACTATCCACATCCAGAGAACAACTGTGGAACCTGGATGCGGATTGAAGCAAAGTATTTTCTTGTCCTTTTCACAACATGACTAATGTGGAAATAGGTTTAAAAAAATAAGTCCCAGACTTCTAGGGGGTTGTTTTATATTAACCAATCTTACTATATCACCTTAGTAAATACTTATTTTTATAGGATAATTAAAAACCCTAGAGCCTTCACTACAAATAAGTGATGCTAGTTTTATAGAGACTGTTGAGGAAGACATCTTTTGAGTCAAGTGAGCCAAATCTCTTTAAAAGATCTGCTCATATGGTTTGCCAACTATGTGACACTGGATAAGTGAATTAAGCTCAATCCCAGTCCACCTTTTTGTACCATTAAAATAATGAGGTTACCAGTCTTTCAGCAATATGGGAAAGGGAAGGGAATAAGTGTTTATTAAGTGTCTACTATATACCAGGAATTATGTTCAGCACTTTACAAATATTATGTCATTTAATCTTTCCCACAACCCTGTGAGGCAAGTGCTATCATTACCCCCATTTTACAGTAGAGGCAAAAGAAATAACAGAGGTTAAGTGGTTTGCCCAGGGTCATACAACAAGGAAGTTCCTGAAGCTGTATTTGAACTAGATCTTCCTGACTCCAAGCCCAGTGCTTGGGCCAGGTAAAAAAAAAATCCCCTAACATATGAATACATACTATGTAATAAAAGAATGCAAAGGTAAATGGAAGGAAAACAAGGTGCAATTAGAAGCAAGGGCTTCAGGATCTAAACTGGATTGGTTATGAGGTGTTTCCATATGGTTAATAAGCTCAACAGAAGAAATTAAGGAAGAAAGATAGGAGGAAGAAAAATAAAAATGATAGGGAAAATTAACAACTTGGAAAAATTGTGAAGAATTTCAATAAAACTGTCAATTTATGATAAATGTTTGTGAAATGGAATGAAATTGAATTAAAAGTATTTCATTGAGAAATAGAATTATTCTGATCGGGAACAAAGTGGCAGAAACAAAAGAATATATAACAAAAGAAAATCAGAAATGAAAGTACCAGGAAAGAGAAATGAGAATGTTACAAGTAAAAGTAATGGAAATAGATAATAAGCCCCAGAGGAAAAATTAAATTATTGGAGTCCCCTAAATGAGATAGATTTTATTTGAATTTCACAGAATTTATTTGAATTTCCCAGAGTTATTTAATCCAGAGAGAGAACTGAACTGACAGAATACATAGGCTATCAGTTGAAATATATCCCATATTACAGTTATCCAAGTATGATTATGAGATTCCAAAATTACAGTGAAAGAGATGAAGGAGCAAGGACCAAAAACAAACAATGTGAATTACCCAGGCTTCATACTCTAGGATGAAAAGGATGGAAAGGCTGGGAATACAATGTACTGAATATCAAGAAAAATTTGAAATAATTCTAAAATTAGCTTTCTGACAAAATAAAGCACAATTTTCCAACTTAAAAGTTATTTTTTTAATTCAATAAAATAATTGCATGTATTTTTATGAAATAAGTCAAACCCATTTAAGTCCTTTGATATGCTAAGAAATCAGAGTACAGAGACTTAAAAAAACCATGAATGCATTTGTTGCCTCAAAGTGTCTTCAAATAGTTCTACGAAGACAAAAAACTTATCATTTCTTTGATATCCCTTTTGATAAGTGGCAGAGAAAGGAAATAAAAATTCTAACTTGATCAACTTCAAAGATTTAGAGTAGGAGAACACAAAGATATTAACAAACTTAAAGAGGGTGGAGGGTAGTAGGAGAAAGGCAGGAGGAGAAGAATATTTGAAGTGTGGGGAGTTTAGATGAACAAATAAATAATTTAGGATTTGAGAGAGAAGTAGTAAATAGGTCAGTCTTGAAATGAGAGTCCTATTCTGTACTGGGGGAAGGATGAGGATAGAAAAAAACTTTGTAAAAATATGAGTAATGACAGATATTTGGAATTTAAATTCATATTGTAGTGGGGAAATGTATGTCTGTGACTGATCAAAGATTCGGACTGGGTTGATACAAGTGAGAAATCTTAAGCTGTGCTCTAATTTGATAAAAAAAAAAGAGTAGTACAATGAAGAGAATACTTAGGAAAATTAATAATTGCAACTGTTCTTATAAATGAATTATCTTATAAATAGAAATAATGTCACTGATTGGAGGTAGAAATACAATCAAAATCCTACAATATGGAGATTGTAATAAATATATCTAAAGCCAAAAGACATAAAACATGTAGAGTGAAACTATGTTTTAACTTGATCTTGCAAAGTCAAGAATTGTGGTGTTTCAAAGTCAAATCCAATTTAAATTAGGAAGCATTACAAGGACTTAAGATAACTCCAAAAGACTTATATGCTGTCCACATCCAGAAAGAGAACTATGGGTCTGAATGCCAATTGATCAAAGCATCCTATTTGAGCTCTCTCTTTTTTGTTTTTTTTTCTTGTGGTTTGTCCCAATGGTTCTAATTTTTCTTTACAACGTGACTAATGGGAAAGTATGTTTAATATGAATGTATATGCAGAGTTTATATCAGTTGCCCACCATCCTGGGGTGGGGGATTGAGGGAATGAGAGAAAATTTGGAACTCAAAATCTTATGTGGAAATGAATGTTGAAAACTAAAACTGAATAAATAAGTTAAAGTGATAAATTAGGAAGCATTAAACAATGTAGTCAGGACTACCACGCTTTGCTTAAAGATGCTATAGAGAGAAAATAATAGTAATATTAAATATATAAATAAATATTTATAAATATAAATATTATATATGGCATTTCAATTAGATTGTCAGTGGAAAAGAGAACTGAAATGTGAAAAAATGCTGAGATACAATAATAGTAATAGAATACTTAAAGATGCCCTTAGAACATTGCAAAGAAAATAAAAAGATAACATCAAATGAAATTTGAGTATTTGTATCAAGAAAATTGCATAAAATATTTTTAAAATATATTTTATTCCTTTAGACATAGCATTTAAAAATATTCCCCATACGATGGTACCTAAAGTACTTTTTAAAATATGAAAGGTAGAAATCTGAAGTATTTCATTGATAGACCATAAAACAATGCAGATTAACAAGAGAAATATGATTTCTAAAATGCTGACCTCAATATAGACCAAAAGGTGATTGGTTTAATAATCCTTAGGTCAATGATCAAATTATGGGAATAATTTTATATATACATATACATATATACACTATTATGGGAATAATTATATATACATATACAAAATACAAATATATACAAAATAATGAAAATTTTAAAAATATGAATGTATGATTTAAGAGTCTTTTCAAGGACAATTATATACACTATATATACTTACACTAACAAAAGTTAAAATGAGAAGGTGAATGAACTGAGCATTTACTAAAAGAATAGAAAAAACTCAACAACTTGATATACTAACAGAAAATCACCAGGGTTCATTGTATAGGTGAAATGAACAACAAAATTCCACAGTATGATTTTTGAAAGAAGAAAACAAAATTATCTATATCAAAATTAAGGAGGAAAAATATTGGAAAACAAAAAATGATTAGAAGTTAAAATTCACACATACATCAACTAAAATATAATTTAACTGAAATCAATCAATATTTATAAAATAATACAAAGTTCAAAAAAAAGATGAAAATAAATTAACTTCATAAAAGTAAATTGAAATGTAATTTATGAGCTTCATTTCTGAAATACAAATAGTACCAAATGAATGTGCAATTAAAATTCACCAAAATTAAAAAAAAAATCCCTATGATATTCTTTCAAAAAGTAGAGAAAGATGACTTCATACCAAATATTTCTATAAAAGAAATATGATGTAGATGTCAAGCAGTGCTTCAAGATGACCATAAGTCCTTCCAGCCTTGACCACAACAACCAAAGAGGGGAGCATGCTTTGTGAAGAAAGGGCCTACCCACACCACCAACACTGCCAATAGTTGCCAACCAACTGAGACAGGGAATAGAAGGGGAATTCATCCTGATGACCCATTCTGCTATGAGTAGGGCCCTTAGTATTCATTGTCCTGGGGAGAAATTCTCGGTTTCTCAGAAAGTCATTGGCCTCCATCTGTTCCATTCTAATTTTGAGAGAACTATTTTCTTCAGTGAGCTTTTACACCTCTTTTTCCACTTGGCTAACTCTGCTTTTGAAAGCATTCTTCTCCTCATTGGCGTTT
>JAQQSK010000315.1:0-23534 GCA_028658325.1 Potorous gilbertii
ATTTGAACTCATGTCCTCATCCTTCTTTGGAAGTGTCCTTTCCATTTTTCAGTAACTTCTTTCCACTTCGCCATTATCTCTAATTCAGCTTCTCTATTAGTTGCTTAGTTTCCAATTCTGAATAGTAGCTCCCATAATCGCTTCTACTGCATTTTGAAGGAGTGCTTTGATTGACTCTAATTGCTATGGAGTCGTAGAAATACAGTGTCTCTTTTGGGAGAGCTCCATTCCCTAGATCCCCTGATTTTTCCATCCCTTGTATGGACATCAACCTGGGGCTGACAATGAATCTGGCCAGCACATCTGGCTCTCTCTAGAGAAGTGTTAAATGGATCTCAATTCACAATGATTACCTTGTTTACCCGAGGGAGACCATTGTACGCTAAGTCATGGCCCCCCACTAGAGTAAAAATCAGTGCCACTGAAACCAGGTAAAAATAGCCTGAGGTTTTCCGCAGAGGAGATAAGGGAATGCTTCTTCTTGGGACAATGACAACTGGGTGTACCAGTATTCTTCACAGTTGGCTCATGCCTTCCTCTCCAGTGTCATTCTTGCCCGAACTTATTTAGTTAATTACCACATGCATAGGAAGGTTTCCTCTCTCTTTTTTTCCAGCATTTGGTGGGTGGGAAGGTAGGCAATGAGAGAAGGGGAGAGAGAGGCAATCCTGCCGTAACACCCAGATCATCCATCTGTTTAATCCTTCACACTCCATGCAGGAATAGACCACCTCCCTTTCCACTTACACATGGTCTTGATAAGACCTTTTAGAACATTTCTAGAGCATGAGTCATCATTGGTAATATACTGTAACACACTTACAGCCATCCAACATCTTTCCATTGCCCTTTGGGTCACTCGTAATATTTACTCTTCTTAGATCATGAGCAGAGCAATATAAAGTAATAACATAGTATAACTCTAAGGAGTTCTGCACCTGGTTTCCTGGACATCTCCCTAACTCTTCCCTTACAATGAAAGACCTCCACATGAATATCGGCCTACCCTCAAACTCCCTAACCTCCCAACTCCTCAGGATTCTTAAATCCCATGACTCATTTCATCACGTCATCTCAGCCATATAAAGGGTTAGTCACACACTGGTTTCTCTAATGAAAAATTCTGGTGTTTCTCTATGTACCCATTATCTCCTATCACTCCAGTTATACCCAAGCTACACATCTCCTAAATCTATTCTTCACTCTCATCCTGGCCTCCAAATCAAACCTTTCACATTTGAATATTTTCTCAATTCTCACCTTCTGCAAGAAACCTTTCCTGGTTCTCCTAACTCTTAGTGTCTTAATGTCTTGATTTACCCTGTCAATATCTTCTTTGTACATAGGTATTTAGATATTGTCTCTCTTGTTAAAATGTTGGTCTTCAAGAGTGAGGACTGCTTTTGCCTTTCTTTATATATCCAGCATTTATAGGTGCTTATTAAATGTCACCTGAGTAGCTGATTGATTCTGTCATTTGATCCCAGTCACACATATTCTGAACCACATTCTGGGTCTCTTCATTAGCCACAAGCATTTTTTCATTAGTTTGCAAGAATAATTAATTGGCATTGGAGAAGATGGAAATTTATTAGCCAAAAATTTAACAAAAACTTGCATACTGAAAATTGAGAATTGTAATGTAATAAATATAGCCAATACTGTACTTCTATCTCTTTGAGGTGTCTCAAATGGTCATTGAAACCAGGTACAAAGCAAACTCAACTTGGAACCAGTCCTTTGAATCACTCGCTATTACATTATTTCATTTGAAAATAATGAAGCATATTTAATCATATAATTCGCACTAAAATATTATTAATAGGAATATCATTATGAAATGTGATAAATTATTTTATAGGATATAATCCTGGAATTCTATAATATCATAATATATATATATATATATATAACATATAGACTATATAGTAGTATATGCTAATACATACTAGTATTAGTATATAATACTACACTAACATGCTGTTAATATTAGTATAAAATTCTGTATAATTTATACATACAGGTAGGTAGCTAGGTGGTGCAGTGGATCAAGGGCTAGGTCTGGATTCAGGAAGATTTATCTTCCTGAGTTCAAATCTAGCTTCTGACACTCCTTAGCTGTGTATCCCATGGCAAGTCACTTAACCCTATTTGCTTCAGTTTCCTCATCAGTAAAATGAGCTGGAGAAGGAAATGGCAACCACTCTAGTATCTTTGCCAAGAAAATCCCAAATGGGGTCATGAAGAGTCAAACATGACTGAATGACTAAACAATAATAATAAAGTATATATGCAATATGTGTTTATAATAAATAAGTATTACATATTAGTATTCTATGATGTGATCATATTATATTAATATATATTATACAATATATGTTAATATCAGTATATAACACTATATAATACTGATAGTGTTATATACTGTCATATAATACATGCTAATATGAGTATAGGATGTATTTATATAGTGTGTAATATAGAAATAATTATTATATATTATATAATATGTTATTTATTACATAATATATTATACATTATATTATATAATATTATTAAATATGTTCAATAACTAAATGCTAATATTTTAATGAGGGTGAAAATTTTAATGCCATTCACAAATGAAATAAAAGAATTTAAAATACTTTTATTTCATCTTCATCTCAGTCTTTTAGTTTCTATTTTTGTTTATGTTTATAATATATATAGTAATACTATAGTACCAATATATAATTTATAAATATATATGAGGGTCTAAAAAATTTCCAGATAGTCAAGCATTACCAAACATGGGAGGCAACACAGTGTAATAGATAGAGTATTGTAGTAGGAGTCAGAGGACCAGAGTTCAAATCCTACTCCTTCACTTATCTGTGTGATTTGGGCAAATCCTATAACCTCTCTGGTTACTTTCTGTGCCTCAGTTTCTTCACCTGAAAAATGAAGGTTTTTGACTCTATGGTTTGTAATATTCCTTCAAGTTCTAAATCTATGATCTTATGATGTTCAGTGCAATGTAATCTCTGGGGATGAGCGCCACTGGTCTTCATATTCCCAGACCCTAGTGACTCAAAGCAGAAAACAAATGCTTGTTTTGGATTAATTTTTTCCTTTTACCTCCTCACTTTATAGAGGAGAAAGCTGAGGTGCAAAGACCTGAACTGATTTGCCAAAGGAGACACAATTCATTGGTGACAGAGCCAAGACTAAAACCCAAAACTCCTGATTCCTTTTCCAGTCCCTTCCCCTTACTATAATGTAGTGACATAGGGGAAGCATTCAGGGAGCTCAGGCTCTCTGAACACTGACAGAAAGAGGATAGAGTATGGACTCAGAATGACACATAAATTTTTATACGACTAATGGGTTAATGTTTTTTCCTTGACTTAATAACTTGTTACAAGGGAGGGCATCTATTTTTAGATTTGGGGTGAGTTAGTGGGTAGCAATAGCAAGGACAAAAGAAAAAAGTACAACAGTGAAACAGTTTAAAAATACATGGAATTTTTAAAAAGATGCTCAGAAAGGAACATAAAACGGAAATTTTTCACTATTTGAATTTGAAAATCACTTTAAAAATTTAATTTGATCATTAAAACTCTGCTAGGGAGGAACTATTTTATCCCCTTTTTACAGCTGAGGAAACCAAGACTGAGAAGTGTTAAACAACTTGCCCAGTGTGATCCAGCTAGGAAATGTCTGAAATGGGAAATGTGTGGCAGCCTGACCTTGTGAACTCAAGACTTACTGACTCAAATTCCAGGCTTCTAGCCACTATACTGCCAAGCTATCTTGCAACATTAAAAAAACAAACAAACTATATACAAGAGAAACTCACAGTTTTAAGTACTATTTTTTATATATTGAAGTTTGTATTTGTTGATGATGATTTAATTCATAATTTTTTAAAAAATTAAATTTTGCAAGCAACTTACAGCCAGCAGTTTATCCATCTTCACACAGGCTCAACTAGAAATCTCTGTGGATGTCACTTTTCTTGGGTGTAAAATGATTGGATCCAGGTCTCTTTCAGTTTTAACATTCTCCGCAGTTCTATAATTCTGAATCTGAAGTGATAAGCACACTCTGCCCACTGGTTCCATATCTACAAGGCTTGTCAAACATCATTCTATCATCACACCCATGTAATCCAATTCAGAATGCACCCAGCCCAACTGATGACATTTTAGTGTAGCAAATAGGTTTATCTTTGAATTACCCTGAAATGAGAGGCCAATCAATACCGGTGAACTTCCCTTGATCTTGCTACATATGATACCAATAGCAATGAGTTATTTTGCTATTCAATACACTACACTACACAATTAGATTGCAATTCATCACTGGTGTCATTTAAAGAGAGTAGGTCAAATTCTCCCCTTAGGTAGTCACCCATTCCTGCTGTTGGATTTAAAGGAAATGCTTCAAGATTAAATCTGGTACAATGATTTCTGAAAGATGAATGACATGGGATTACATTCCTCAAAATTACTAGGAGCTTTATTGGGTGATAAAGACCCAATAAGAACCATCACTGTTTAAACAGCAGGACAGGACTACTCAGGAGCAAAGATCTTAGAAGCATTGTGTTAATTATCTATGTTTACTATTCAGAAGGGCAGAGAGGTATGTGTTTTTTTTAGAAAAGTCTGTTTTAGTCCCTCCCACAGCTGCCATCCTTCCCCTCCCCTTCCTTCTTTTCTTCTTCTCCTTCTCTTCCTCCTCCTCCTCCTTCTTCCTCTCTCTCTCTCTCTCTCTCTCTCTCTCTCTCTCTCTCTCTCTCTCTCTCTCTCTCCCCACCCCCCCATCTCTCTCCACTACCACCTGTTCTCTTTGTTTCTCTATCCCACCTTTCTCCACATACCTTATCTACCTGGAATAGAAATGAATTAAAAGGGGAAAATTCTAAAGACATTAGAAATAAAATTGTAAAGAAAATGCTGTTGGTTTTAAAACATGTCACTTTTATAAACATCTTCCTTTATCACTCCATAACCTTACTTCCTTCAAGATATTCCTATCTGCCACCCAATAAAAATTCTGGTAAGATTGTCTACAGACCTTCAGATCTCTTTCTGTCCTTCCTCAATGAGTTTGATCCCTAGTTCACAATTATTTTCTTTTCCTCAACTCCTACTCTCATACCAATGAATTTCAATATACATGTTGATTCCTTAACCACTCAGCTCACCTCCTCACCTCCAGTGAGCAACTGATTCACTCAACCTCTGCCACAAACAAAGAAGATCATATCTTTAATCTTGCTATCACCCAACTAATGAACCACCTCCATGTTCAAGAATTCCAAAATCCACTTATCTAACTAGTATCTATTGGCTTGTCACCTCTTACCCTGCCTTCCCCTCCAAAACCCTATTCTCCAACCATATCTCCAATCCTTTGACTCTTCAATTCTCTCCCAGACTATCTCTCCCACACTAGCCACTCTCTCTTTTCTTGACTCCTTGGTGAACTAATTCAGTTCTACATTGTCCTCCTCTCTTTAATTCCTAGCCACTGTATCATACTACCATGTATGCCTAGCTAAGCCTCAGCCTTGGATCACTCCCATGTGGCTCCTCCTTACACGTTGCTGAATGAAGGTGAAGAAAATCATGCAACCATTCTGAATGGAATCACTACAAATTTATGGTAAATAACCACAACTTGCCTCTTGCTGGCAATCCTACTCTACCCCTATTATTAATTCACTATCCCACTCTCCACAGAGGCTCTTCTCTACCTTTTTCTCTTTCCTCAAACCTTTTGTGGTTCCCCATCCCTCACTCTCTCAGCTATGAACCTTACCTCATATTTTAAAGAAAAAAAAATGAGACTATTCATCATGAACTCCTTTTCTCTCCCCTCTTGTTTATCTCCTATAACTCAGGTGCATTCTGTCATTTTCTCCTCTTTTTCCCACCTCCATCTCACATGACAAAGTGGCCTTACTCCTTAACAAAGACAATCTTTCTACCTTTTTCTCTCATCTACTATTCCATCTCCTTTGACAAATTGCCCCCTCTTGTCATACCCACTCTTTCACTTATTTTCAATTACTCCTTTTCTACTGCCTCATTTTTTTTACTGCCTACAAAAATGCATGTCTCCTCTATCCTGAAAAAATCCTCACTTGATCCTTCCAAATCAGACTACATCATGCAAAATACCAGGCTGAAGGAATCAAAAGTCAGAATTAAGGTTGTCAAGAGAAATATCAACAATCTCAGATATGGAAATGATACCACACTGAGGCAGAAAGTGGAAAAGAATTAAGAAGACTTTTGATGATGGTGAAAGAAGAGAGTACGAAAACTGGTTTCAAGCTTAACACTAAAAAGATCTTGTCAACTGGTCCCATCACTTCCTGGAAAGTAGAGGGAGAAGAAATGGAAGCAGTGTCATATTTTATATTCTTGAGATCAAAGATCACTATAGACAGTGACTGAAGCTGTGAAATTAAAAGACATTTGCTCCTTGGAAGGAAAGCTATGGTGAATCTGGACAGCAGACTAAAAGGTAGAAAGATCACATTGTCAACAAAGGGCCATATAGTCAAAAATAAAGCTTTTCTAGTAGCAACATATGTTTCTGAGAGTAAGGAAAGCTGAGTACTACAAAACTGTGGTGCTAGGGAAGACTTTTGAAAGTTCCTTGGACAAAAAGGAGAATACTCAGAGAAATTCATTCAGGCTATTCATTGGAAGGGCAAATACTAAAGTTGAACCTTAAATATTTTGGTCACATAATGAGAAGATGGGACTCATTGGAAAAGATTCTGATTCTGGGAAAGATTGAAAGGAAAAGGAAAAGAGGACAACAGAGGATAAGACGGAAGATAGTGTCATGGAAGGAACAAACATGAGCTTGAACAAACTTTGGAAGTCTGTATGGTCCATGAGGATTGCAAAGAGTCATACACAATTGAACAAATAAATAACAAATCATCCTATATCTCTTCTGCCTTTGTGACTAAATGCCTCAAAAAAACCATCTACAACAGAGGCCTCCAGTGTCTCTCCTCTCAGTCTCTTCTCAACCTCTTACAATTTGACTTCTGAACTTTTTACACTGAAATTTCTATTTCCAAAGTTACAAATGACATCTTAGTTACCAAATCCAATCAATTTTTCTCAATCCAAATTCTGCTTGACCTCTCTGCAACCTTTGGTTCTGTTGATCCCTCCTTCTCTTTAGATATTTGGAACATTTCCTCCTACCTATTTGACCTCTCCTCTGTCTCTTTTGCCTAATCCTCTTCCAGATCATGTCCTCTAAGTTTTTTTGTATCCTGGGCCTTCTTCTCTTCTCCCTCTATTCTCCTTCACTTGGTGATCTCATTAATTCTAATGGATTTAATTATGATCTCTATGCTGATGATTCTCAAATCAATCTTTCCTGTCCCAATCTCTCTGATGATTTTCGATCTCGCATCTCCTCTTGCCTTTCAGCCTCTCAAACTGGATGTTCAGTAGACATCTTGAACTCAATATATCCAAAGCAGAATAACTTTTCCTGTAAACCCTCCCCACATGTATCTTCCCTATTACTATTCAGCTCCATTCTATTAGTTCCTCAGACTTACAACCTAGGAGTTATCTGGGTTTCCTCACTATCTCTCACCACCATCATGACCCAACCAGCCAAGCTGTTGCCAAGGTCTGCCAATTTCACCTTTGCAATATCTCTTGATGATAAGTCACTAATTGTGACAAACATCCTTTTCCAACAACCTAAAAGGCACTTGTACTCATGGAATCACCAGATGGTCAATATAAAAATAAAACTGATCATATACTTTTTGCACCCAAAGAAGGTGAAACTCTACACAGTCAGTTAAAATGAGGCTGGAAGTTGACTATGGCTCAGGTCAGGAGCTTTCTATTACATAATTCATACTTAAATTGAAGAAAGTAGGGAAAAACATCTGGCCATATAGATGTGACCTAAGTAACATCCCTTATGAATATGAAGTGGTGGAGGTGATAAATAGATTTAAGGGATTAGATCTGGTAAACAGAGTGCCTGAAGGACTATGGACAGAAGTTTACAATGTTGTACAAGAGGTAGCAACAAAAACATTCCAAAGAGAGAAAGAAGCAAGAAAGCAAAATGGCTGTCTAATAGGACTTTAAAAATAACTGAGAAAAGAAGGAAAATGAAAGGTGAAGGTGAAATGAAAAGACATTAAATTGAATGCAAAACTCAAGAGAATAACAAGGAGAAATAAGAAGGTTTTCTTGAATAAGAAAACAAAAGATTAGAAGAAAACAATAGAAAAGAGATCTCTTCAAGAAAATTAGATGTCAAGAGAGAGTTTCATGCAAAAATGGGCATGACAAAAGACCAAAATGGTAGGGACTTAACTGAAGCAGAAGTGGTTAAGAGGTGACAAAAATACATAAAATAATTATGCAAGAAAGATCTTAACATCGCCAGTAATCATAAGACTTTGTTACCTTTAGAGAGTCACACTTTCTGGAGAATAAGTCTAATAAGTCTTAGGACATGTTGCTAACAATGAGGCTAGAGGAGGTGATGGAATTCCAGCTGAGCTATTTAAAATCCTAAAAGATGATGCTGTTAAAGTACTGCTTTCAATATGACAACAAATTTGAAAAAACTCAATCCATTGAATTGGAAAAGATTAGTTTATTTCCCAATCTTAAAGAAGGGCAATGCTAAGAAACAAATTACTGAACCATTGTGTTCATTTCACATGCCAGAAAGTTTATGTGTTAGATTGTACAAGTTGGCCTTTAGCAATATGTCAACTAAGAATTACCAGAAGAACAGGTGGGTTTTCAAAGACGCAGAGGAACTGGAGACCAAACTGTCAACATTTGCTGGATTATAGAGAAATCAAGGGAGGTCCAGAAAAACATCTACTTCTGCTTCCTTGACTACACTAAAGCCTTTGACTGTGTGTATCACAACAAAATGTGGCCAATCCTTAAAGACATGGAAATAGCAGATCATCTTACTTGTCTCATAAGGAACCTATATGCAGGCCAAGAAGCAACAGCGAGAACTAAACATGGAACAACCAATCGGTGTAAGATGGGAAAAGAACAATGACAAGGATGTATATTGTTACATTATTTATTTAACTTACATGCAGAGTACATCATGCAAAATACCAGACTGGATGAATCAAAAGCCAGATTTCAGGTTAGTAGGAAGAATATCAATAATCTCAGATATGCAGATGAGACCACACTAATGGCAGAAAGTGAAGGAGAAGGTGAAAAAGAATTTAGGAAGTCTCTTGATGAGGGTGAAAGAGAAGAGTGTAAAGGCTGTCTTTCAAATAAACATAAAAAACTCTAAGATCTTGGCAATTGGTCCCATCACTTCCTGGCATATAGAGGAAGAAGAAATGAAAAGTGTCAGATTTTATGCTCTTGGGCTCAAAGATCACTGTAACCATGAAATTAAAAGACACTTGCTCCATGGAAGGAAAGCTATGGCAAATCTGAACAGCATTCTTAAAAGTAGAGACATCCCCTTGCCAACAAAGGTCCATATAGTCAAAGCTATGGTTTTTCCAGTAGCAATATATAGCTGTAAGAGTTGGACTATAAGGAAAATTGAGAGTCACAGAATTAATGCTTTTGAATTGTGGTGCTGGAGAAGACTTTTAAAGAATTTCTTGGACAACAAGGAGATCAAAATCAGTCAATACTTAAGGAAATCCATTCTGGCTATTCACTGGAAAGATAAATAATGAAGCCAAAGCTTAAATACTTTGACCACATAATGAGAGAATGGGACTCATTGGAAAAGACCTCAATATTGGGAAAGATTGAAGGCAAAAGGAGGAGATGGCAAAAGATAAGATGGAGAGATTGTGTTATGGAAACAACAAATATGAGTGTGGACAGACTTTGGGAGATGGTGGAGGACAGAAGGGCCTGGCATGCTATTGTCCATGGGGTCATGAAGAGTTGGACATGACTGAATGAGTGAACGCCAATAACATCTCTTGAATACATCCCCTTCTTCCTGACAGTGTCACTGTCATGCTGGCCCTCATTATGTCAAACCTAGACTATTACAACAGCCTGCTTGTGAGGGCTCAAGTCTCTCCCCACTCCAATCCATTCTTCATTCAGCCTCTAAAGTGACTTTACTAAAGAGCAGGTCCAATCATGTCACCATCCCCCTTCTTACACACACACACACACACACACACACACACACACACACACACTAAACCCCAGTGATTGCCATTGCCTCCCAGATCAAATGCAAAGTTTTTTGGTGTTCAAAGCCCTTCATAAATTAGCTTCAGTCTTTTCACACCCTGGCAAGTACTCTTCCATTTGGTGCCACTGGCCTTTTGGCCATTACATAAGCAAGATACTCCATCTCTCAGCTATGGGCTATCCTTTATATATGGAATGCCCTCTCTCCTCTCCTCTGACTATTGACTTCCCTAACTTGCTTTAAGCCCCAATTAAAATCTCACCTTCTATAGGAAGCCTTCCCCAATCCCTCTTAATTCCAGTGCCTTTCCTCTATTAATTATCTCCTTTTTACCCAGGTAGCTAGGTGGTATAGTGGATAGAATGCTGGCTCTAGAGTAAGGAAGATTCATCTTCATGAGTTCAAATCAGGTCTCAGGCACTTACTACCTGTGTGATTCTGGACAAGTCACAACCCTATTTGCCTCAGTTTCCTAATCTGTAAAATGAGCTAGAGAAGAAAAAGGAAAACCAATCTGGCATCTTTATCAAGAAAACTCCAACTGGGATCACAAAAATTCAGATATGACTGAACGACAACAAATGTATCCTGTCTATAGCATGTATATATTTGTCTGCATACAATCTTTCCCATTAGATTGAACATTGGAACTGTCTTTTGTCTATTTCTGTATCCCCAGAATTTAGCGCAATGTCTGGCACATAGCAGGTGCTTAGTAAATGTGTGCTGATTGATTTAGTAGTAACTGATAGAACATACCCCCAAAAAATTCCTCTCTGAAACAAGTATCTCCTTTCTACTGAAGACAATGAGAAAGTCTTTAACCACTCTATGCATCAGTTTCTTCATTTATTAAATGAATGGGTTGGCCTCAGTGGTCTATTACATCACTTTTAGTTGTAAATTTATGATGTAAATTTGTCCTCAGAAAATACAGAAAAGCAAGCTGTAAACATACAAATAGCTTCTTCCCAACTAGGAATGTGTAATTGGCCTTTTGACAAAATGACATTTCTATTACAATCAAATGAGCTCACCCATGCAAAATACTTCTTCAAACCTTAAAGTATTGTATATATGCCAGCTGCTATCATTGGCATTCTTGATATTATTTTTTATGATGTAATACTGGTGAGTAATGAAAAGATGTATGTCTTTCCTGAACCTCCTGGGTTCAATTATCAGAGTTGAGAACTTAATTTAAATCTCTATGAGATTTTTAGCAAGAAATTATCTATATCTGTCAGAATTGAATTAGATCTGTGTAAACCAGTTATAAATAGATAGATAGAAACCTATATATGCATTATATATGTATATATATAATATTGTATTCAATATTCAAATAAATAGCTAGGGAGTTTATTTTAACAGGACATTGAAATTTAAGTTTCTACAAATGTTCTACATGTTCCCCAATTGAATTGTTTCCCTTACTTGATAAGGTGAGAAATATCTCTCCATCCCCAGTTTCCATATCTATTGTCAATCTGGAATGAAAGGAACTCAGAACAAATAGCTCTCATGTGTTGGACACCAACAGTGTGAATTGTATTTTCCTTGGATGAATTGAGATTCTACACTTAAAGACTGTGAGTATATCCATTCTCATGTAGAGATGAATGTGTCATTCCTGAAAGTCATGCTTGTGATATACTTTCCTTTACCAATATAAACCCATGACTGAGACCTACAACTTAAGCCTGTGTCAGGTGTACCTCACTGCTGTAATCAATATGTTAGAAAGCAAAAGCTATTGCTAGAACCTTGTGGTCTAGCAGATGAGGATTTTTTTTCCTTTTTTTTACTTCAATTAAAAAGGAGGGAGATTCTCAGTAGCTGTTAATCCTCTATTCCAAGGGTGGGGAACCTTTGACCTTGAGGCCACATGTGGCCCTCTAGGTTTTTAAGCATGGCCCTTTGACTAAATCCAAACTTCACAGAACAAATTAGTTTGGATTCAGTCAAAGGGCCACACTTGAGGACCTAGAGGGCTACATGTGGCCTCAAGGCCGCAGGTTCCACACGCCTACTCCTTCACATCTCCCAGGTAAGCCTATATTCATGGAGAAATAAAAAGGAAACAAATAAAAGGAGAAAGGAGGAGAAGCAGAAAGAGGAGGAGGAGGGGAAAAAAGATGATGATTATGGTGTCAAAGATAAGACAACCTAGTAAAGAACATTGAAAAACCTGGTGTGTATACTAGAAAAGTAAAGTAATTTTTGTATTAAAAATGATTCATGTGGAAAATGTTGGTTCATTCTCATGTCAAATATGTATACAATGTAATTATATATCATATATTTACATTTATGTGTGATATATATATATATGTGTGTGTGTATATCACATTATGTAAGAAAAGGGAAATTATTTGACTGATTTTAGATCTCAACCTCAGCAGAGATATCTTTTTTTCTATAATCTGTTCATTCTTCTAAAAGTGATTGAGTTAATGACTTTTAAAAAATAGACATGACTGAATATGAAATTGAAAATGTATGTATATTTGCCTCACTTTCCTCATCTGTAAAATGAGCTGGAGAAGAAATGACAAACAATCCAGTATCTTTCCCAAGAAAACCTCAAATGGGGTCATGAAAAGTCAAACATGATTAAACTATGACAACAAAAACATTTAATGTTAAATAATACTTGTTCTTACTTTAATTCAATGGTCTTACCAGTATTTGTTTTTGTTTGTTGTAACCTTTGGTTTGAATCATAGATCCCCTTGACAGACTAGGGAAACCTATGAACCCTTCTTAAAATGGTCTATTTAAATTCATAAAATAAAATATAAACAATTACAAAAGAAACCAAACCTTACTAAAAATAAAGTTATATTTTTTCTTCCAAGTTCACAGATCCAGAAAAGAATCTCTGTTTTAATTGTAAACATTGAAAATGGCTATTTGAGGTGAAATATCTTTTTTAATTGTAAACTTTTTAAATGTATTCTATGTACTGTTTATCTTAATCCTGGGAAAGGGAACTTATTCTGAGAGTTAGCAAATGTACTACTTAAGAGGAGGATATTAATAAGTTCAACTGAAGTACTGAAAAGATTTTAAACTGGTTCCAGGTAGATGTTTTGATGGGCTGTTATATTCCATGAATGATGTAGAATTTCAATGTGCAAATTAACTATTCAAAAAAACTCTGACCTTTACCCAGAATAAAAAAAATTATAAAATTCTGCTGCCACATATTTCTAAGAGACTAGTCTATAACTTTTAGAGATAAAGGCTACAAATGACATTTATTTTTTTCCTTCTCCTTTCTGTAGTATATTTCTTCTATTGCAGGAAATACCTAAACACTATACGATAATATTACATTTCCCTATGTATCCATACATAGAGTGAGGAGAATATGAGAAAAAAATGATTAGACTTTAAAAACTGTTGCTCAAATCAAAATTTAAGCTATCCTTATGCTCAAGGATGCTGATGTGGAACAATTAATCTATTCAAAGAAGATGACAAGTGAGGCTCAGGTCATAGTCTAGCTTAGAGAATCCCAAGTGTCTATATTGCTTCCAGAACCCTTTGATCCTATCCTTCCCTCAGAGAGAGGGATATTTTACTCATATGCATTGTGAAGAAAAGGCATAGGAAGTAGGAAAGGAGGGAGATGATTGATTAGAGTAAAATAATTTTTTTAATTTTTAAAAGTTTGTTCCAAATTTCCTTCTGTGGCTCAAAACTGCTGCTCTTGCTGTCCTATGTCAGACATATAATATTGGAAATGCTTAATATAGCCCATCTGTTCATAGGAATTTTTTATAAATGCATGGTTTGATTTGTTCAAATGCCAAAAAGTTCTTTTGAATATGTACTTAGAAATATGTTGATATTCAGGATGGATTGAAGTTTTCCCCTCTAATAAAGGAGATATATTAATACAGCTACTACAAGGCTTTGAAAGGAATTAATGCCTAGATTTGGAATCCTTTTGTCTATTAATAGTGACAGAGGCATTCATGTTATAAGTCAGATTGTAAAAGAAATATGCAAAGCTTCGAAATTTAACAGGATTTTCACTCTCTACAACACTAAGTCTACAAGGACAGCAGAAAGAAGAAATGGAATTCTCAAGAATAAACTAGCTAAGATTTGTTTTGAGAATGGACCAAAATTGCCAGATGTTCTCCATTTAGCCATTATGGACACAAGGTCAACTCTTTACAGGAAGCCAGGATTTACTTCACATGAGATATAAATAGAAAGATCTATGAGAATTCCTATGTCATGCCTTATCATTTCAATTGTCTGCTTTATGATTAGATGACAATATTGTTTTAAATTAATATAAAGCCTGAAATGAAAATTGTTAAAGCTTTCAAACACAGGTGTAGGGCATTTGACCTAGAGAAGCATGGGAATGCCCCCTCCCTCCAGCCAATGATTGGATTAATGTGAAGATGTGTCTAAGGAAATCTTAGTGGTAATACAACTGGAAAAGCTGGATCCAAGTTCTTTTCTATCAACAATGTAGAAAATTGCCACGTCCTCCTTTCCTGGATGCATATTTTTCATTGTAAGAGAAATAAGACAACATATAATCTCTCCCTATTTCATTTGAATCATCCCCATTGCCTGGCAGCAAGCTTAATGCTAGTCATCAGGGTCATCTGAGTTCTATGGTCAGCCAAGTGCTCACTGGTGACAAGGGTCTGCCACTCCAGAGAGCAGAATATTTATCATAGTGTCTCCAATGTACCTTCCAGACAAGGAACAAGGATCCCACCTAATGGTTCTCAGAGCTGATTATCCTATGGCTATGTGAATGATTCTATTTTATTTTCTTTGCTGCTCATCAGAGGAGGGAAGCATTGATGAAAAATATTTCTAAAAGTGTGAGCTATTGTGCTAAACAATAGATCACAATCTTTCATAAAGCAGATTTAACAGTGCTTTGCTATACGTATCACACAAGTTTGCTAAAAGCTTGAATGTTTCAGAATGTGTCTCTGTTCTCAGGTTCCTAACTTCACAGGAGGAGGCATTCTGTTGATATCTATTACTTAGACACTTTCAGATTTATGTCCTCTTGCCTACTGTAGGAAATAAAAATCGGACAAAGACATTACTGGTTGTTTAAACTATTTTGAATGGGAGGCGACAAAGTTTAAAGATTTGTATTACATAACTCCATCAAAGAAGAACACTGCAATAAAATTCCTTATCTGTATCAGTTTTTAGCTGAACAGCCTAGGAGATTCTTGTCTATTTCTCAAAAAGGGTCAGTTCTAGGAGATCATGGCCACTGCACTCTAACCAGATCTTATTGTACTTCCATCAGAGTGTTTATCTGTCTTTCCCTGAAATTGACCTCTTAGTGATACTTACATATAGTGATAGTGTTTACTCTTGGTTGCCTGAAACATGGCCAGGATCAGGGAATATAGCATCACAGATTCAAATAAGATACCTAAACTCTGCTATGAGACACCTTGCTAATTTCCATAGCTACAATGATAAACAATGTAAATAATAGTAACAAAGTATAATAATACGATACAATAAACATCTATTAAGCACCATTGCATGCTAGGCATTGTACTAAGTGCTGGGAATTCACATGAAAAAGAGAAAGACTTTCTCTTTGCTTTCTTCCCTCAAGGAATTTCTGATCTAATGGCAGAAAAAAAGCACACTAAAGGAAGCTGAAAGGTTGGGGGGAAGGTTACGATGAGGGAGGAGTTGAAACCAAGCAGTGAAACTGGTGGGAAAAGAAGATTTGACTTCATCAGGAAATGTCATCACAGAGATTGAAATGACATTTATATTGAGAGAAATGATTATTAATAATCGATAATTTGGGGAGATTCAGAATTCTCCCTTTTACTAACTTAATTTCCAAGAGCAGCCTCTGAATGACTGGAGTGACGAAAGCCACAGAAAGGATCAACATTCTCTTCAATATCAGGGGTGGAAAACCTGCAAACAAATGTGGCTTCGAGTGTACATTGCAAAATTACAAAGAACAAGCATGTCTCCGAAGTAGAGATATGAGAAGATAGTCTCTGTCTCTACATCTCCTTTGCAAAGAAGGTATGGACCAGCGTATAGATTGTCAGATTTTTTTAAATGACAAAGGAAAGGGAAAGAAAAAGCATCTATGTATAAATATAGAAAATTACACAATGAATAAGGTAGACATCTTAAATTTTCCATGTCTCTACATTTATAAACTATAAATGGCAATTAAGACAATGGCAGCAGTAGATAAAGTCTCTTACCTCTGGGCCTCAATTTTCCTACTTGTAATAAGAGAGTATTTGACTAAAGACAAATATGTCCCTGTAACTTAGAGTGCTGGAGGCTGTGGTCAGCTGTTAGACTCTTCTGATCTCAATGCTGCTGTTTCCAAGAGAGGGGTAATTATGAAGCTTCATATTAATAATAAGTTGTATTTCTGTAAATAGCTAATTTATCACACTTTAAAAGTTTGAAAAGCACTTCAGAAAAATGATGGATGGTAGGTGTTGTAATTATCCACATTTTAGATGTGAGTAAAGTGAGGCAGGCAATGGTTAAGTGTCTCAATAGAATTTAAACTCTTGTCTTTCTGAGTCCAAGTTCAGTGCTTGATGCAATGTGCCATTTAGTTGCCTCCCAGATAATATAGTCAAGCTTTATTTAAGCCTTAAAGGCTTAAATAAAGTACAGCTAGTACAATGGGAAAAGAGATGATTTTTGGAGTCAGAGGACCTGGGTTCAAATTGTGGCTTTACCACTTCAGATATAACCTTGGAAAAGTTATTTTTCCTCTCTGGGCCTCCTTTTGCTCAATTGTAAAATGAGGGAGCTGAATTAAATATCCTCTGAGGTCCTTTCCAACTCTAAGTCTGTGATCCTAAGGTTTGGAAAATGCATTATATTCATAATTTTATATACATTTACATACATAAATGATTAACATATCTTTCATTAAAACTTCAAAGATGAGTTGATGAAGTAGCGGATGAGGAAACTGAGGCTCAGATGGGCCATAATCACACTGACCTGGGTCAACATTCTGGGGAGATCATTTTTCTTCATATTTCAAGTCCTAGTTAAGTTTCCCTGTCCTGGTTCCCTGAGAAGCTTGCTTGTCCCAGTTCCCAGGTTCTCTTGAACTAAAAACGTTTCTTTCCTTGCCAAATTAGAGGGGCAGAATGGAGTAGCTACTAAGTAAATGCCAGAATCAGAATTCAAACCAAAATTTCTCCTGGCTATAAGTCCACACTCTTAGCATTACACCAAAAATACTTTATTCAAGGGAGCTAAGAGTAGCCTGAAAATACAGTTATCTTTGTCCAGTTAAGATTATAGGATCATGGATCTAGAGCTGGAAAGAAACTAAAGACCATTTAATCTAATTTCCTCATTTTACAGATCAGGAAACTGAAGCCCAGAGAGGTCATAGAATCATCAATGTAGAAATGATAGACATCAGATGTTTTGTCATTCTCACTCAACTTACAAATAAGGAAACTGAGTCCTAGAGAGTTCAAAGGATCATCAGGTTAGAGGTGGTATCTAATCATCTAATCCAACTTCCTCACTCTACATATGTAAAACCTGAAACTTAGGAAAGGGGAGTGACTTGGTCAAGGTCACATGGTTGGTGTGTCAGAGCTTGGAAGAGAAATGGTACAGCATTTTGCATCTAAATCCCAGTCCCACCTGTTTGTAGTTGTTCTTTGCTCACCTGGGTAATATTTGCTTTATCCATTTATGTTGGATAAGTGAATTAACTCATTAATTAACTAATGTATATTTTAGTACAATAAATATTTGTCACCTTCATGTAAACACTGAGGTAGTATAGTAATTATTGTGTTTTACATTGGAACATCACTTTACAGTTTAGAAAATGATTTCCCATCCTTTACCTCATTTATTTTCCCCTCTCCCATCCACATTTCTTGGTTTCCAATCTTGTCGACATGATATGCTACAATACTCTGTTCTGCAAATGTTAATCTCTTGCCCAGAAACCTTGAATGGTTCTCCTTTATTAGTAAGGTCCATTTATAGAATCAAAGATTTAGAGAAATCATTTAGTGTAACCCCTTCATTTACAAAGAGGAAAATGAGTCCCAGGAAAGGGCAATAACTTGTCCAAGGTGACAGGTAATCAGTTAGTAGAGCCAAAATTCAAATTCTCAAAGTCAGGTGCTGCAAACCTATATCAAGGACTCTAACCACTGAGCTACACTTCTCCCCATCTAGACCATTCAGAATCTGTCCATCACCAGATGTGTTGCCCCCACGGATTCTGGAATTACATAAAGCAAGACTTGCAAGGTATCTCATTTGGACTTCATCAAGTCCAATCTAGACTTGTTCATGAACAAGGAGCTGTCCAGACTCCACTCCATGACTCATGATAAACAACTTGCAGTTTTCTGACGCTGTTCATTCTGCTCTCCTTGTAAGTAAAATTTCCTTTCTATTGAATTGAAATATGCTTTTTAGAAAAATTTTCCCTCCTCACTCCCATCCCTATAATTCATTCTATGACAAAAACAAAGCAAATTAAACAATAACAAAAAAAACCCCAAAAACCTCATCCTTCCTTTACTTGAGAGCACTACAAATTCATAAAGACATCTTATATTCCTTCCTCCTCAAATATCTTCTCCAGGTGACAGTTAGTTCTATAGGAAAAATGTTATAAATGGGCAATTGGTCAAATGAAGGTACAAAAACCACTTTACAATTTTATTCTGAGGTTTGGTTATAATGTATTAGCAATAATATCTTTGTGAAATGACATTGTGAAAGGGCAACTTACGCAGGGCATGTCTGTAAATATTAATGGACTGTGATGTTTGATTCTAGAATGTAAATTCTTGTGCATAGGAACTGCTTTTCTTTCTTATTTTCTTTTCTTTTCTTTTTCAGGTTCTTTTCCTTGTGTACAGTAGACATGAAACAATGTTTATGGACTGGATTGGATATGTTTGGATTGGAATTAATCATCACTTTTAACTGCAGTCCCAATCCTCCTTTTTTTAAACCATCCACTGAGCATTTCTTTTGTCTCAGAAGAACATACGTATGCAAGAAGTGGTTTCCATAATAATTTCCAAACTGTACCAAAAATGGATATCATTGAACTTGGGCTCATGGAGCTTTGAAAATCTTAAAGTAAGTTATTGACAGTCTAGTCTAGAATTTGAGTATTGCAACTGCTGGGACAATATTCTTTCTATGCTGGTTGGAGGTTAATGAAATTAATCTAAGAAGGTGATGACTTTTTTTTTAAAACTAGAATGATTTTAATTGAATTGTGCCCAAGTTAAATTTAAGCTCCTTAATTTTTCTGAGAGCTTTCAATATGCTTTACTTGGACCAGCTCCCAGTAGAATTCTCTTTTATTGAGTTATTATAATTCATTGCAGAATTGAGCTTAACCTTTTTAGGTTGTCAATACCTAAGGACAAATGTCACACTAATAAGGTCTAACTGTCAAGAGTGATTCATCCTTTAAACAAGGTTTATTTCTAAGCAGAAACAATCATGAGCCTCTTTAGCTGCCAAAGTGCCTTATGGTAGCTGAGATTTAACATGTCACTCAAGTTTATGCACCAGGCTCTAAAAGTATTGGTTTCATTATAGAGAGGAATTTCAAACAAAAAATGAGTGTCAACTAACCCAATCATAAAATTTCCCCTAACAGTCTGCTCAAAAGTGCAAGTAACATAACATATGAGCACACACACATACACACACCTGTCACGATAACATCAAATTGCATGATGGACAGGTACACAGTATGAACAAAGATGCTATGAGAGTGTTATGGGCTCCAGGCTTTGTGAATTTGTTGTATGACACTAAATTTTTTGAAAGACCATGATTAGGGCAGAGTCAAGACACTAGAGTAGAAGGATTATAGCTCTTCCCACACAGCCCATAAAATACCTGTAAAAAATGACTCTAAACAAGTTTTAGAGCAGTAGAAGCCATAGAATAAGAGAGTGAAAGAGATTTCCAGCCCAACGTAGCCTGGAAGGCCTACAGGAAAGGTCTATCATACAGTGCGAGAAGAGGAGCACAGCCCACGGAGCCCAGCCCAGCCTTGACCACCCAGTGCAGCAGGGAACAGGACTGGAATAAGTCTTGGGGGTGGAATCCTCAGCAGCATCATCAATTCCCAGATCCCTCTACCTACAAAAACCAAAGACACTTCAAAGATCAGTGAAAAAGCTTTTTTTCCAGGGTGTAAAGGGAGCAGGCTCCTTCCCTAGACGCAGTGGTGGTGCCAGCAGCAGCAGCATTCATTTTTGGAGCCCTCAGCCTAAAGGCCCTGGGGGAATTGAGCCACTGATATGGGTCTCAGTCCTGAGTGGTGGCCTGGGGATGAGGAAGAGTCCTGCCTGGTGTGGTAGAGTTGGTGGAGTCTCTGGAAAGGAAATTCTACTTGCAGATACTAGGCAGAAAAGCTTTGGTAGCTCCTAGACCAGAGCACAGGCCCGGAGACGAGTAAACTCCTCTCCCTTGAATGAGCCACTTTGGAAGAACTGAGAACTTACAGGTCTCCAGAGTACACCACCCTCTTGACAAAGGACTCAAAAGTCAAATAACAGGCTAGGAAAATGTCCAAGAAGGGGGGAAAATAAAATTACAGAAGTTTACTTTCTTAGTGAACAGGAATTTTCTTCCACTTTTTCAGATGAGGAAGAACAATGTTTACCATCAGATGCCTCCAAAATAAATAAGCAATGGTTTCAGGACACGGAAGAGCTCAAAAGGAATTTTGAAAATGAAGTAAGAGAGGTGGAGGAAAAATTGGGAAGACAAATGAGAGCAAAGCAGGAAAATCATGAGAAGGATGTCAACATCTAAAGGAGATCCAAAAAAATGCTGAAGAAAATAACATCTTTAAAAGCAGACTAACTCAATTGGCAAAAGAGGTCCAAAAAGCCAATGAAGAGAAGAATGCTTTAACAAGCACAATTAGCCAAATGGAAAAGGAGTTTCAAAAGCTCAGTGAATAAAATAGTTCTTTAAAAACTAAAATGGAAAAGATGAAAGCTAATGATTTTATGAAAAACCAAGAAATTACAAAACAAAACCAAAAGAAGGAAAAAATGGAAGATAATGTGAAATATCTCATTGGAAAAACAACTGACCTGGAAAATAGATCCAGGAGAGACAATTTAAAAATTATGGGACTACTTGAAAGCCATGATCCAAAAGAGAGCCTAGGCATCATTTTTCATGAAATTATCAAGGAAAACTGCCCTGATATTCTAGAACCAGAGGGCAAAATTTTCAAGGAGAAAATATTGCAAGCAGCTAGAAAGAAACAATTCAAGTATTGTGGAAATACAATCAGGATAACACAGGATCTGGCAGCTTCTACATTAAAGGCTCGAAGGGCTTGGAATATGATATTCCAGAAGTAAGAGGAACTAGGATTAAAACCAAGGATCACCTACCCAGCAAAATCAACTGTAATACTTCAGGGGAAAAAATGGTCATTTAATGATATAGGGGACTTTCATGCATTCTTGATGAAAAGACCAGAACTGAAGAGAAAATTTGACTTTCAAATACAAGAATCAAGAGAAGCATGAGAAGGTACACAGGAGAGAGCAATCATAAAGAATTTTCTAAGTTAAACTGTCTACAATCCTACATGGAAAGACAATATTTGTAACTCTTGAGACTTTTCTCAGTATTTGGGTAGTTGGAAGAAATTACACACACACACACACACACACACACACACATACACACACCACAGCATAAGCTGAGTGGAATAAGAAGGGATTATATCTTTAAAAAATAAAATTAAGGGGTGAGAGAGGAATATATTGGGAGGAGAAAGGGAGACATGAAATGGGGCAAGTTATCACTCATAAAAGAGGTAAGGAGAAGCTTTTTTCAATGGAGGAGAAAATGGAGGAGGTGAGAGGGAAAAAGTGAAGCTTGCTCTCTTCACATTTGGCTTAAGGGGGAATAACATGTTCACTCAATTTGATATGAAAATCTTTCTTACACTACAGGAAAATAGGGGAGAAGGGGAAAAGTGGGGTGAGGCGAATGATAGAAGAGAGTGCAAATGGGAGGAGGGAGTGATGAAGAAGTAAACACTTTTGGGAAGGGACAAGGTCAAAAGAGAGAATAGAATAAATGGGGGTAGGATAGGATGGAGGGAAACATTGTTAGTCTTACACAACATAACTATTATGGAAGTCATTTGCAAAACTACACATACATAACCTGTATTGAATTGCTTGCCTTCTCAGTGGGGATGACTGGGGAGGAAGGAAGGGAGAGATGTTGGAATTCAAAGTATTAGAAATGAATGTTGAGAATTGTTCTTGCATACAACTGGGAAATAAGAAATATAGGTACTAGGGTGTAGAAACCTATCTTGCTCTACAAGAAAAGAAAGAGGATGAGGATAAGGGAAGGGGCAGGTGTGATAGAAGGGAGGTCATATTGAGGGAAGGGATAATCAGAATGCAAGGCATTGTGGGGTGGGGGGAGAGGAGAGATGGGGAGAAAATTCAGAACTCAAAATTTTGTGGAAATGAATGTCAAAAACTAAAAATAAATAAAGAAACATTAAAAAAAAAGAAAGACCATGATTGAAGGAGAGGGGAGATAATGAAAGTGTGCACAAGAAAGATAACATTAACATGGAATCTTTTCAGCCCTCCAAGCCTTTTTCCTCATTTTCAAGATGGTGAGCTTGAACTAGATCCTTCCTGAGATCCCTTCTGTTGTTGGTATCATCCTGTCTATATTTTCTTTGTACAGATTTCTTTTTAAGTTATCTTTCGCAGGGTGGAGCCAAGATGGTGGAGTGAGAGCAACGACTCACCTAAGCTCTCAGACAAACTCCTCCAGGTACCTCTGAAAGGAGAATCTGACCAAATTTTGGAGGTGCGGAATCCAGTGGGAGACAGAAGGTGACAGATTCGGAGCTCATGTTGGACTGGAAGGTCCACGGGAAGGATCTGTTCTGCGGGGGTGAGCCCACAGCACACAGCACAGCACAGCCAACACAGTGGAGCAGTGGGCGGAACCAGAGGAGCAACACCGAAGGTGGAAGACAAGCTGAACCAAGTCAGTGAGAGCCACTGAGTGCCAGATATCAGCGCAGCAGCTCCTGAGACCTTCACCCTGAAGATAAAACTTCGGTAAGTCACCTACTTGAACTTCTGGGAACCAGGATGGTGGAGTGATCAGTAAATGCTCTCTCCACCCCACCTTGATGACCGTGAAAGAACCATAAAATATTTCCCCAGAAAAATTGCAGATCAGCAGAAACAGCAGAAGGAGGCCAATAGTCTCATAACACCTGAGAC
>JAQQSK010000316.1:0-23472 GCA_028658325.1 Potorous gilbertii
CCTGATTGTATTTCCACAGTACTGGAATTGTTTCATTCTAGCTGCTTGCAATATTTTCTCCTTGACCTGGGAACTCTGGAATTTGGCCACAATGTTCCTAGGAGTTTCTCTTTTTTGGATCTCTTTCAGGCAGTGATTGGTGGAATTCTTGAATACTTATTTTGCCCTCTGATTCTAGAATATCAGGGCACTTTTCCTTGATAATTTCATGAAAGATGATGTCTAGGCTCTTTTTTTTTGATCATGGCTTTCAGGTAGTCCCACAATTTTTAAATTGTCTCTCCTCGATCTCTTTTCCAGGTCAATTGTTTTTCCCATGAGATATTTCACATTATCTTCCATTTTTTCATTCTTTTGGTTTTGTTTTGTGATTTCTCGGTTTCTGATAAAGTTATTAGCCTCCATCTGTTCCATTCTAATTTTGAGAGAACTAATTCTTCAGTGAGCTTTTGAACTTTCTTTTCCATTTGGCTAATTCTGCTTTTGAAAGCATTCTTCTCCTCATTGGCTTTTTGAACCTCTTTTGCCAATTGTGTTAGCCTATTTTTCAAGGTGTTATTTTCTTCAGCATTTCTTTGGGTCTCCTTTATTAAGGTATTGACCCGTTTTTCATGCTTTTCTTGCATCTCTCTCATTTCTCTTCCCAGTTTTTCCTCCACCTGTCTGACTTGATTTTCAAAATCCTTTTTGAGCTCTTCCATGGCCTGAGCCCATTGGATACCTATTTCAGATGTTTGGGATACAGAGGCCTTGACTCCTATGTCTTTCCCTGATGGTAAGCATTGTTCTTCCTCATCAAAAAAGAAAGGAGGAAATATCTGTTCACCAAGAAAGTAACTTTCTATGCTCTTACTTTTTTTCCCTTTTCTGGGCATTTTCCCAGCCAGTTACTTGACTTCTGAGATTCCTTTCCACACTCCCCTCGCCTCCAGTTCTGCCCAGTTAGTGCCTGGGATCTGAGATTCAAATGCTGCTTCCCAGCCTCATGGCTTTCAGTGGGGGCAGGGCTACTATTCAGAGTGAGATTAAATTCAGGTGCTTAGGTGGGGGGCAGGGCTGCTATTCAATGTGAGATTAAATTCAGATACTTGGTGGGGCAGGGATGTCTCACAGGGCTCAGTTCCCTCATGAAGTTTATGGAGAGACCTTCAACAATGGATCTGAGCCCCTGCCTACTTTTGGAGCTCCTGTCTGCTGCTGCCTCTGCTGCTGTCTCCTGAGTAAGCCTGAGTTATAGGGACACCCGCTCCCCTCTTGGGAAGCCAAACTGGCTCTCTCACTAACCTGTGGCATCTGTGATGGATGGGCCTGTGTTGCCTCTGGAGATTCCATCCCTGAAGCTTACTTGGATCTGCTCCCCTTGGTGCTATGTGGCCAAGGCAGGGATGGGCTCTGTTCTGGGTTTGGTTCACGACAGACCTTTGGTGTTGGTTTTTCAGGTCTCTCTGGAACAGAAATCTCCTCCACTCCGTTGTTGTGCGGCTCCACTGTTGGGAGTTCCTCTTTATAGGTATTTTATGGGTTGTGTATTAGGAGCTAGCATATGTGAATCTTTCTACTCTGCCATCTTGGCTCCTCCCCTCCCCAACAACTTTCTACTGTCAGATTCTTTTTGTTGTTGTTGTTTGATCATATTTTTTTTGGCCTTTTCCCTTTTTTTAAAAAAATTTGAGCTCTGCTTCCAGGGTGTAAGGTACACTATCTAGGCTTTTTGTGCCAGGAGATTCAGGCCTTGGCTGTTTAGCTGCTGCTGCATTGATGTTGCCCTGAGGCCTCTGGGAGACCCTCATATCTGTTGCTGTACTGAGGGTGTGTGGAGAAGCTGGTGCTGCTGGAAGGTCTTAGGGTCTGTAAACTTACCTGGTAATGAGCCAGATTCCTAGTGCTGGTGTCTGATGTGTACTGAGGCAAGTGGGGTTCTTCTGCATTTCCCTGTGGGATAGACTGAAGCATGTTGTCATATGGCCACTGGAAACTACTTCTTTATTGAGGACTATGCTTAAACACATACAGATCTGGCCTCTGGAAGCTGTCTGTTTGCCGAGAACTTAGCTGAAGCACATGTTGGTTCTCAGAACTGGAGTTTGTCAATTTCCCTGGCTATGCTGAGCCATGTGGGCATGCTGGTGTTGGCATTTACCTGCTCCTCCATAGTCAACCTCAGGATCTACCTCTGTTTTGCTGAGGAGTGGTTTCTGCTGACTTGACAAGGTGCTTCTTGTCCTGAACTTCATTCCCCTTTTCCTTGAGAAAGAAAGACTTTTCCTGCTGATCTTCCAAATTTCTTGGGATCAAAGATTGTTTTACCCCATCCTTTTGCTGGTTCTACCATTCCAGGATTTGTTTGTCAGCACTATTTTATGGTTGCTTGGAGGTAATTTTGGGAGAGCTATGGTGGTTTGCTGCTTACTTCACCAACTTGGCTCCCAGAAGTAGCTTCTTGAACTGGATAATCTTTAAGGTTACTTCTAGCTCTAAATTATATGTGACTCTGAGAGGTAAGACTTTGATCACCTTGCTGAACAAAGGGATATCAGCATGGTTTGATCTTGCCTGTATAAGATATATCAGCACACAAAAATTTCCTTTTGCCTTCACATTTTGTGCATTTCCCTTTTCATTGTCCCCATCTTAATAAATGGTTCAGCTTAAACATTCAATAAAAGTAACATTTAATCATTTCAACATTTTTTGGAGTATTCTGCTTTTGTGAGATGTAATACCTCTGTGCATTGGACTTCAATATCACAATTTTCTGTAAGAAACACATGCAAATTATGGTTAGTTAATCTGCATGTTCTTAATACAGTTCTTAAAAACACATACTCTGCATATTGAAATATATCATGCTGTTAATTCCCCAATTCAATGGGGATTTTTATTGAATTTTCAAGGAATTACAATAGCTAAGCAATTATAATAGTTGTCATATGTACAGTGGGTCATAACAACACCTGTGACAAATTCATTTGGGAGGGGAGAGGGTAAGAGTAACAGCACAGAAGACCAAGGTCAGATCCAAGGTTAGGTCAGTGATATGTAAGATTTACTGATAGGGGCTGGGGTGAGTGGGAACAAAGTAATAGACGACAGTCAGAGAATGAGAGAGCAATCAGAGCAGATGAAGTACCAGAACAGAGCGGCGTACCTCCTGGAGTGCAGTAATACCACAAATAAATGACTCATCTCAAGAGTTCAGCCTTTTCACTATAAGGGTGAGCATGGTAATGGGTGGGAGATCACAACAGCCAAGACAGCTGTGTTGCAAGTCTCTAGAGGACTGGGAAATGAGGTACCAGAGTGATAGTTACTGTGAAGAGGATGCACAGTCCTTGTTTTGGGACCATGGGACAAAGCCGCCTTTGCCCTGTACTAGTTATGGTTCTACTACATTTCATTGTTCTGGATATTCAACAATAACCACTAGCGAGAAAACCTAGCAGGAGATGTGACTACTTAAGGTTAGTTATTTCTTAAATTTTTAGTAAATATCATGAAGGGATTATTCTTTTATTTTTTAAGTTCATGCCTATTAGTGTTGAGAATGCTCACAGTAAAGTCTTTCTGTCACTGGCTGTCTCATTTTCATCTGGTTGAGTACCCATTCGCACCTACTAGCATAGGTTGTATTGCTCCTCTGAAACATGCTATGGTTTTAATGGATAGGAAAGTGGGAATTCTACAAATGGATTTACTTTTTTTTTAAGTAGAAGAGAAATTACTAGCCTACAGTGTGGAGATCTAGTCCTGCTTCCATAGCTATGTAGCTTAGGGAAGTGAAGAAGTTAATTAACTGTGTCAGTTTCCTCATTTCTAAAATAGGGATAATGACAATGGTGTGTGCCCTCTATATACTGAGAGGCAGCATGGCATAATGAACAGCATGCTAGATCTGAAGTCAGGAAAACCTAGGTTCAAATCTGAAATCAGATGCTTATTACCAAGTCATTAGATACTAAATGTGACTCCCTGAATCTCCGTTTCTTCATCTCTAATGAGAGGGGACAAGTGAGGAGCTTTCCTCCTTTAACTTCTGCCTACCTCAGTTTCCTTGATTTTAAAATGGAAATAATAATGCCACTTACAGTCCTGGGTCACTGTGAGTCTCAGGTAAGATAATATTTATAAAGCATGTAACCCGATGCCTGGCACACAACCGAAGGATATCTATCGTTCCCTACAAATGTAATATTTGGAGGGCAGGAGGACCTTTGTTTTCTTGGAGTGCCTCATAGAAAAGGCAGAATGGCACAAGCCACAGTGACAGCATAGTTCTCAACTGTCATAATTTATTAAATGCACAAATGGGTGTTTGCAAAGCAAGGATGACCTGCACTGTTGATTCCCCTTTAGTGTGTCCTCTCTTGACAGTTCTGCACTTTGAACAAATCCCTTTTAACAAGAACACCTTGAGACTCTGGCTTTGTTTCTTCCTCATTTCATGAATATGTTCGCAGATAACCTCTTAGTTTTTCCCAGGCACCCAGTTCAGATAGAGAAGACAGATGTATTTAGCTTTCCTCTGACTTCCTCTGCACTAAAGGTGACTCCAAAAAAGGAAAGGTCATTTGGAAAGAAGAATTGGGAGAGGGGAAAGGAATGATGCAGCCATCCTGCCCCAAGCCCCAGTGAATACATCAACAGCTGCACGCAAATTAACTGGCCTGATTTGGGCCAAATGGCTGTGGAAGAAAAAGCATTTCAGAACTTGTCACCTGGGTGCTGAAGCTGAAACTGAAAGGAAGTTTTTTTTTGTTTTTTTTTTTAATAGTAACAGCTGCTGAGGATAGCAAACACCTGTACTGACCAGGGATCGGTGACTGGGTTGTGTGCTGGCTGCTTCTAGAGTCCTCCATGAGGAACTTTGGTACATTTCCAGAAGGGATAAATGATTTATTCTGTAGTCATTTGAAAATTGTAGCACTGCCATAGCAGAAAAGTATAGGGATTTTCCTACTCTCATTCATTGTATGACCTGCACATGGATAAGTATATCAAAGGATCATTGATTCAGAGTTAGGAGAAATTTTAGAGATAATTGAATCTAACCCCCTCACTTTACATGTGAGGAAACTAAGACACAGGTAAATATTCTAAGATCTCATACATAAATACTCAAGGCAAGATCCAAATTCAGGTCTTCCTGGTTCCATGTAGAATTCTGTCCACTAAACTAGACTTCCTCATGACTGAGAAAAAGAAGCAGCCTTAGGACCATTTTCCATGAAGGCTTCCAGTCTCTTTATATTCTGGCAATGGAGCAGGGAAATACTAGATGTTATTTGACCATCCCTTTTGGCTTTCCCATTCTATGATCTATTAAGACTAGATGGTTACCAGATTTAAATAGCTTGAACATTGCTAATAAGGAAAAATTTCCAATAGGTAACAGATGGACCTAGTACCTTTGGGCAAATGTTCCATGAATAAATAAATATTTCTCTGACTACTCAACTACAATTTTCCTTCTTCTTAAACCTGGACACCTGGGCCTAGATGTTGAAACATCTGGTTACTCTATAGGAAGATGACCACTGAGCCTTTAGAGGAGAAGAATTAGGGCTAGATTTTCACTTACAGTTTAGACATGGTATCATTTTGTTGCTGCACATAGGATTCAAATACAAGTTGGCCTGAATTTTCATTCTAGGTCAAATGGAGAGAAGTTAATCTCTCTCCTGATTTCCCTGTCCTATTTCCCATAAAGTACAATTTTCTCTTGTTGGTGGGGAAAATAAATATCCCTGGATCAGGTCAAGAAACAGATTTGTCTACTTCCACTGAGAACTGGCCATTGATTCATATACAATAATGAGAGCAGTGGTAACTGTGCAAAGTAAAGTACTTAGGAACAGATACTTGTGAACATGCTTGCATACTGCATGCATTTTGTGTGTGTGTGTGTGTGTGTGTGTGTGTGTGTGTGTGTGTGTATAAATTCCTAGCACCTAGCACAGTACTTGGTACATAGATAATTCATAAACACTTCTTAAATTCAATTGAATTTAAAGTTCATCAGCTGAATGTTATACTGTATTTAACTTTAATTTTGTTTTATACTCATCTCTTACTCAGAGGTAGGAAAGGACAAATTAGACTTGGATTCAGGGCACTGAATCCAGGAGGCAGTTTACCTGCTTCATTTAAATTTGCCTTAAAAAACAGATTAGAAAGAAGGCTTTTTAAGTTTTCCCTGAGTACTCAAATGATTAGTTATGGCTCTGCTCTGGCCTCTGACCCATTCAACTCATTTACCTGCTCTTGATTGTAGCTTGGTAATACAGTAATCCTACCTTCTATATAAGTAGAGTCCTGTAGGATTTCTTTCTCCAGCTGTGTAATCCAAACCAGGGAGCTTTCAGTTAACCTTCTGCAAAGTGCTCAGTCACAAACCATGATGGGGATCCAGTCCCTGTTCCAACCTGTGGTAGGATAACATAAACACAACAGATTTAGCTCCTAGGTTCATCAGACACTACAATTTAGGGTTATAGTTTCTGAAAGCTATAAATGAGAGAAAAGGGAAAGGACACAAGACGTTGATTTATGGATGACTTGGTGTTTAATGACTTTTGAGGCATTGGAGGGCAAGGAACTCTGGAAGACCATGAAGTCATTTCATCTTGAACCAAATTTGGAATCAATTTTCAACTTTCATTTCCCAAGTTCAAACTTGGGAAATCAAAAATGCAGAAATGAGAATCTGGGGATGCTATAAAACCTCATCTCCTTTTCTTTCCAATAAGATATATAAGTGCAAAAAATATGTAACATACATGCTATAGTGAAAACACATTACATTCCTTTTTACAAGCTAAGCAAAGATGACATAATGTGCCAAAGTGCATGGCAAATGTCAGTTGAGCAGAGCTAGTTTTTAATCCTTTTAAAACAGGGTTTTCTTGAATAATGGAAATCCAGACTCTGGTTTTTATTGTATCCATTATAACAGATGCTGAATGAAGGTTGAAGCTACTGTTATTATGATAGCAGAATGCTTAATTCATTTTCAGCTTGGATGAAATTCATAAAGGTGACCCAGGTTGCATTGTGATATGTATCTCCTCTCCTCTCATCCCTTCATTTCTTCTCCCCTCCTCCCTTCTTCTTCACCCCTGAGCCTAGTAAAATATCACAATTCTATTATCTAATGAATGGATATCACTTTTTATTTCTACTTATTTTTGCTAACACACACACACACAATATGGTGATGAATTTTTTGTTACATTTACAACCTGTCTTTCTCCTTTTGACCTCCTCTAAGTATAGACCTGATAGTGGAATCTCTGGATTAAAGGGCAAGAAAAAATAGAAGATAGATTAGATAGACAGATAGACAGACAGACAGACAGAGACAGATAGATAGATCGATCTTTTTAAAGCACTTAATGTATTTGAGGCACTGTGGATGCAAATATAAACACAGAAGACCATGCATGCCTTCTAGGAACTTGAATTCTAAGGAATACATGAAGAAGAGCTAGAAAAAAAAGAAGGAAGAGGGAGGCTATGACGGACTCAATGGAAGTGCTAAGAACAATTAAATCACTTTGAGGACATTATTCCAAATCACTTTCCAGAATGGTCAGAGCAGTTCATAACATCATTAACAGCATATAGTGTGTTTGTCTACTTGTGACTCCTTCTGAAGCACTATTTAAATCTCTTATCATATTTTACAATTTATTGACTTTCTGTTGAAAACTCAGAAATGTTTTAATTTACATTTTATTATTAGTAATTTGGAACACTATTTTTTTCCTTGTTAACTGTTTGCAATTCATTTTATAGTCATTCAAAACTTTTGAATATTTCATCATTGGGAAATGGGTTTTAGTCATGTAATTTTGTTAATTCCTTATAAGTCTAACATACCAGAATCGAAAATTGTGAATTAAAATATTTCTTTTTTCCAGTTGACAGTTTCTCTTCTTAGTGAATCTGTGTTGATTTTCTTTATGCAAATGTTTTTCAGTTTCACACAATCATTTTATTCTTTCTGACTTCCTGTATTCTTTGCTTTGGTCACAATTCTCTTTCTAGTCATTCTCTGCTGGTATGCCCTTTGACCCAGTATACCAATGCTAGGCCCATACTCAAAGAAATCAAAGAGGAAAATGTCCTATATGTAGAAAAAATATTAATAGCAAATCTTTTTGTGATGGCAAAAGCTGGAAACTATGGGAATGCACAATCAATGACTAAACTAATGGGCATATATGAATGTAACAAAACACAATATCATGTTGGAAACCTGAATTCTTTCTCTTTTGGCGCAAGAAAGTCTGCATACCACCCCACAATAATTATGTAAGTAAATAGAGGATATATCTCAAAAAATTACCATTAATTATGTGGTTAGGCAATAGCACATTGAAGAGTCAGGAAAGGCCTCTTAAAGGAGGTGTAAGTTGAACCTTGAAGGAATCAAGGGTTTCAAAGAAGTAGAAGTGAGGAAGAAATGAATTGTAAGTACAGTGAGCAGAATGAACAAAGATATGGAAGTTAGAATGGAAGTTTCACAGGGTATAGCAGAAGAAGATATGTGTGCGAGTGTGCATACATATATATGTAAATATAATATATGTGTATATGTATGTATGTATATATATACATAAATATATTAGTTCTGAGAGAGGAAAATTAAAGTCTATAATTATTCTGTTACCATTTTTGCATTTAAAAATATTACTATTTTAAAATTTTTATATCATTTACATTTCCCAATATATCTCTTTCTCCAACCCCCATCTTGCCCAGAATCATTCCTTAAGACAAAAAATTAAAAAAGGGGAAGAAGAAAAGAACTGTTCAGGAAAAATTAGCCAACATATCTAATACACATACACACACACAATCTGACATTGTATGCAACCTTCCTTACCCATTATGCTCCACTTTAACAAAAAAGATGGGAAGGTACTTTCTGGTATATCTTTTAATTATAATTTTACAATATTTAATTTCTTTTTAAAGCTAACAATTTTTTTAACATTTATTTTGTTAAATGTTGACTTCTGAATTCTCTCCTACCAGTCCCTCCCCCACCCTTTGAGAAGGCAAGTGATATGATATCAGCTATAAATGTGAAATCATGTGAAACACATTTCAACATTAGCCATCCTGGAAAAAAGAAATAAAAATTAAGAAGGGGAAAAAATATACTTACATCCACACTCAGAGTTTATCAGTTCTCTCTCTGGAGGTAAATAGAATTTTTAATTGATCCCTTCAAGAACTCACTTGAATAATTGTGTTGATCAAAGTAGTTAAATAATTTACACTTCTTCATTGAACAATATTGCTGTGACTGTGTATAATGTTCTCCTACTTCTGTTCATTTCACTTTGAATCAGCTCATACAAATGTCTTCCCAGTTTTTTCTGAAATCATGCTATTTGTCATTTCTTATAGAACGGTAATTTCCATCCTAATCTTATATACAACTTATTTCACCATTCCTTCAATTGATAGGCATTTCCTAAAATTATCACTTCTTTGATACCACAAAAAGAGTTGCTATTTTTACACATATATATTCTTTTTATTTTTCCTTTGCTCTCTTAGTGATGCAGACCTAGTAGTGGTACTGCTGGGATAAAGGGTATGTACAGTTTTATAGCCCTTTCACCATATTTACAAATGGTTCTCAAGAATGATTGAACCAGTTCACAAATCAACCAACAACGCATTAGCATACCAATCCATCCACGTCCCCTCCTGCTTTTGTCTTTTTCTTCTTGTCTTTTATTAGTCATTAAAATAAATGTGAGATGGTATCACAGAGTAGTTTTAACTTGCATTTCTCTAATTAATAGTGATTTTGAGCATTTTTTAATATGACCATAGATAGCTTTGATTTCTTCTGAAAACTCTTCACATCATTTGACCAATTATTAATTGGGGAATGATTTACATTCTTTTCCAAATTTGACTCACTTCCCTATATATTTGAGAAATCAAGTCATTATCATAGAAATTTGGTATATACTTTTTCAGTTTTCTACTTTCTAATGTTGTTTGTGAAAAGCAATTAACCTAATATAATCAAAATTACCCATTTTACTTCCGGTGATCCTCTCTATTTCTTATTTGATCTTAAATTCTTCCCTTTTTCATAGATATGAGGTAAAATTTTTCATGCCCCCCTAACTTGCTTATGACATAATTCTTTATTTCTAAATCTTATACCTAGTTTCTGTCAAAATGCTTTTCTATTTTCACAGCAATTTTTGTCATACAGTGAGTTCTTGTCCTAAAAGCTGAGTCTTTGGGTTTATCAAACCCAAATACAATCTTTTGGTTGGTCATATTATGTACCTAATCTATTCCAGAGACCCACCACTATATTTCTTAGCCAGTGCCAGATTGTTTTAATGGTTACCACTTTGTATATAGTTTGATATCTGGTTCTGCTAAGCCACCCACCATCACATTTTTTCTCATTGATTCTCTAAATATTTCTGAACTTTTGTTCTACCAGATGAATTTTATTATCTTTTCTAGTTCTATAAAATAATGTTTTGGTAGTTTGATTACTATAGCATTGAATAAATACATTTAGTTAGAATTGTTATTTTTATTATATTGATATGATATACTCAGGCACAATTAATATCTCCCCATTTGTTTAGATGTCTTTATTTGTGTGAAAATAGTTTTGTAATTGTGTTTCTATAGTTCTTGAGCTTGTCTTGGCAGGTAGATTCAAATATTTATACTCTCTGCAGTTGCTTTAAATTGAATTTCTCTTTCTAACTCATAGATAGATTTTTTTTGTAATATATAGAAATGTTCATAATTTGTATGGGTTTATTTTATATTCTGCAACTTTACTTAACTTGTTAATTGTTTCAAATAGTTTTTTCAGTTGATTCTCCAAGATTCTCCAAGCATGACATCATATTATCTTCAAAGACTGAGAGTTTTGTTTCCTCATTGCCTATTCTTATTTCTTCAATTGCTTTTTCTTGTCTTATTGTTACAGTTAGCATTTGTAGTAAAATATTGAGTACTATTGCTGATAATAGACATCCTTGCTTTATCCCTAATCTTATTAGGAAGTCCTCAAGCTTATTCACATTACAGATAAGGCTTACTCTCATTTTTAGATAGAATCTACTTATCATTTCAAGCAAAGCTCTATTTATTCCTATGCTTTCTAGGGTTTTTAATAGAAATCAATGTATTTTGTTAACAGCTTTTTCTGGATCTATTTAGAGAACCATATGATTTTTGTCAGTTTTTCTATCTACTTGGTCAATTATATGATCTATTTTTCTAATATTGAACCAATCCTGTGTTCCTGATATAAATCCTACCTGGTCATAGCATGTCATAGCAGTGATGTTTTTGATCTATTGCTGTAATCTTCTTGTTGATATATTATTTCATTTTATTTTTTGCACCACTATTTCCTGGTTGATACCTTCCCTTATCATATTTATTTTAATTTTATTCATGCAAAAATTTTTAATTTTTTGTAATTTAATGTACTTAATTTTTTGTGATCATTTTGATTTGTTGAGGTTTCACAACATGTTTGTAATCATGAAAGATACTTGATCTGTTTTTGTTTCTGTGTGTGTGTGTATGTGCATGAGAGAGAGATGTTTGCGCTTTAATAATCAGGTTTTTATGGCATATGATTTAAATTGGTCTAATGTCATTTCTGTCAGACTTCTTTTGAGTTTTCTATAATTTTCTCAAAAAGGTAGTTTTTTTCAGTTAATTTACATTTTCACATTCGCAAAATACTGTTTTTATTGTTCACTTGTTTCTGATTTTTCTTTTTTGTAATATGTTCAGTTTTGATTATTATACTAGTTTGATGATTATTCTTTTATAATATTTTGGGGAGATTTTTGGTCTTTAACTAGTTGAATTCTCCTCCTCTCTATCCCTGCCTCATTGCAGAAAACACAAAAGGCAGATAATGGGAATATTAAACATTAATACATTAAGGTGTCATACTAACCATAAAAATTTGACCAATCTCCCCAATATCATCTGACATAGTTCTAGAAAAGTTAGCAATCATAAGACAAGAAAAAGAAATTAAAGGTATAAAGATAAACAAAAGGAGATAAAAATATCCCTATTTGCTGATGACATGATGATTCACTTAGAAAATCCTGGGGTGTCAGCAACGATTCTAATTAAGATAATTAATAGCATTTGCAGTGTTTAAGGCTATAAAATGAGCCTGCAAAATAAACATCATTTCTGTATAGCAATAACAAAATCAAAGAAGCAATAAATGAAGGACAAATCCCATTCAACATAGCTACAAAATATTTAGGAAATCAGTCTACCAAATGACAGAAAATACTTGGATAAATTCAATTAAAAAGAACTGATTAAAGAAATAAAGAACAGATTAGGCTCATGGGTGAGCCATGCCAAGAGAGCAATAAAAATAACAAAACTAGCCAAGTTCATTTCCAGTTTTAATGCTACCCTTATCAAAGGATATTTTATAGAACTCAATGACTTTTTGAAAAAAAAGTATATACAATATTAAGGAAAATAATGAAAAATATTTACAAGGAAATAATTGATGAAAGTGCAATACTACTCCCAGACTACAGCCTGTAAATAATAATCATCAACATCATTTTTTATTGCTTTAGAAATAGAGAAGTGGGTCAAAGGAACAGACCAGACAAGAAAGAATCAAAAACAGTTTAACTCAATGACGGTCTTCAAAAAGCTTAAAAACATGCATAACTTAAAAAAGAATACACAATTATGTATGTGGACATATATATATATATCTGTAAACATATGCAAGTTATATTTATGTATATATACACATATATGTGTGCATATACATATGAATTCATATACACATACAAATGTGTATGTGAATGAAACTTGATGGAAAAACTGTAAAGCAGTCTAACTGAAATTATTAGACCAATATCTTATACCTTATTCCATAATATATTTAAAGTAGATATGTGACCTTAATGTTAAGGATCATTTCATTAAAAAAAAATAGAAGAAAAACAAATATATTTTTCACAACTATGGGCAGGATACATACGTACATACATATATTTTAACCTAATGAGAGCTAGAAGGAATTACAAAAATGAGGAGGTGGTCCCCCTAATGTACAAAATACTCCTCAGACAAAACAAAGCCTCTTACCACAGTTCATATACCCTTCCCCCCTTTCCTACCCCAACATGCAAATACTGGGTTTTTTCCCTTCAAAGATGAAACATACTTCTAATCTTGCCATATTAGTCTCGTATGTTTTTATACTGTTCTCCCACAGTCTCCAATCTTATTAAAAACTAAAGAAATCATGCTTTCTAGTCCACACTCTGGACTGAGTGGGGCTATATTTCTGGCTCTTTTTTGTCTCTTACCACCTCATCTCATCATTTCTCAACTTCCATTTTGTTTATCTCACAAAAGAAATTGACTTATTTATGGAAAACATGGTATATTTTCTGTTCTATTAATTTAGCTTTCTCACTCCTTTCCCAATTCTTTTTTAACTCATTAAGTTTTTCTTTCTGTCAGTGATCATTCATACTTTCATTTACTACTTAGTTCATTTTTTTCTTTTTATTTACATGTAAATATGAAAAAAATACATTTAATTAATCTTGAAATTTGTAATTATTTGTCTTGTTTGGAATGTTTGCAAAATGAATATTCTGATCACTTTCTTTTGGAAGAATGGTTGAAATTCTATATTTTGTAGATGTCTACATTTATATTGTTGATAATTAGGCTTGGCTTTGTAGGACATATTATTCTGTTACAGCAGCTTGAGTTCCTTTGCTTTTTGGAATATTTTCTTCTATTTTTGTTTTTGATTTCTCACTACTAGAGAATAATCTTATGTTATTTCAACTGGAAACTATTCATTGCTGAAACTCTTTGACCTGCCTGTTTGCAATTGTTTTTTCTTGTTATTTAAATTTAATTTCCATAACACTGGGGATTTTAATTATATTTTTTCTTCTGGGGAAAACCTATGGATTATTTACAATATAAATAATAGGGTTTATAGGATAATAGCTATATAGCCAGAAGAAATCTTAGAGGCCATCTAGTCCAGCCCTCTAATTTTACAGCTGAGAAAACTAAGTTCCAGGGATCTTAAGTGACTTGCACAGGGTCACACAGTTAGTAAGTACCTAGATCAATTTGAATTCAGGGTCCTACTGACTCTAGACCTGGAGTTCTAACTACTGCTCTACTCAGTTGCCTTCAACATCAACAACAACACACACATGATCAGAAGAAATCTTAAAGGATTTCTAGTTCATTCATTTTACAGATGAGGAAATTTAGTCCCAGGGAGCTTAAGTGAGTTGGCTGAAATAACTCATATGATAACTCTAGAACTGCTGCATTTATCTTCTCAAAAATATTGTATTAATATATTTTATTTTATACCATTTCCATTTTTAAATATACCCTATTCCTCCTGAGTAATCCTTCATAATAAGGCATGAAAAAGAAAGGTTTCAGTGGAAGCCCAGCATAATACTATATATATTCTATAGCCATATTTGCCACCTCTATGAAGCAGCTCATCAAACCTAACCAAGGTATTAAATGATTTTAGATGATATAGTGATTAAAGTGCTGGGATTGAATCAGCAAGACCTGAGTTCAAATCGCTACACTTACTATCTATATGATGCTGGGCAACAATGGGAGTGGTAGCGATAAACGTAATGTAAGTCAGCTTTCATATGAGAGGTTATACTCAGATACTCCAAAGAATCTGCTTTCCCATCTACTTGGATATTCCCTCCAGTGATATAGATTGGAACCCTCTCATATCTTCCTATTTTGGCTGTCTGTTATTCAAGTCCTTTCAAGCACCTAAGGGGGTGCACCTAACATGGAGAAGCCTTCCTCATTTTCTCCTTGTATCTTGAGGGTGCCAGTAGAAAACTCAGAATTGAACATAATGGAAGATAGTTAATGGGAGTAAATAATATCTGTAAGGTTGTATTTCCTTTTTTTCCTCCAATGAGAAATATAAATGCAAAATGCCTTACCAGGTAACAATGAGAACAAAATGAAAAGTTTATGCAAATATGACTTCAATTTTGGTTTATTTCTTAGCTTGGCTTGCACCAACCCAAATTCACTCCAACTGGCTGCTCTCCACTTTAACTTTGGTATCAGGATGCATTGGTTGAAGGATTTTCCACTCTGAGAATTGTCCAGCCCTCTTCCCCCCAAATAGTGAAATCGAAGTTCTCTCTTCATTCTCATCACTACCATCTTGATCCTTACTTCAAGCATACATTGTTTAACGACTAGCCATACAGTACATGTTGTAGGATGCCAAGGTTACCAGTAAATACTGGCACCAAGGAAACAATATCTAGTGGAGAACAAAACAGAGGATAGACCTAAGGACCTCTCCAGAGACCCTGGGCAATGAGCTGAATCCCAGTACATTCTATTCTCCTTTCCATTAGTCACAAGGTCTTGGGTGCAGCTTCCAACAGACTGGAAGATTTCAGGTTGGCAGCCTTAATCAGCTCTGCAAGCTCAAGGGAAGCTGCCCAGGTGGCCAGCCAGAGCCTGCAAGGTTGCAGCCTTCTCTGGCTTCTCACAGGTTTTACAGTTTCCAGGCTGCTGTTTACTCTTTTCCAAGCACAAGGGACCAGAGACTCTCCATCAAGGTCACAGTGTGGTGTCTGTAAGTTTGTATGTGTGTGTGTGTGTGTGTGTGTGTGTGTGCCTACATTCATACTGCAGATTCAGATCCATTGAGATTTTGCCACTGATGATGACTTGGAATCTGTCTCACCAGTTGTTCAACATATTGGCCATCAACAATCTGTCCTCCTAACTCCTGACTATTTCCACTTTGACTGAAAATTTAGCCTGCATAACCACTGTTTTTTCTGGTTGCTACAATGGAGACTATGGGATACAATGGCAGTGGGAGTATGGATAGAACTGTGTACATGCATGTGTGTGTGTATATACATGTGTATATGTATATACATAGGTGTGTATATACATTTATGTATACACACATATAAAGATAAAATCCTCTTATAAAAATCTGTCAGTGTATTGGCAATTTCTGGATACAATGTACATTACATGTGTGTGTGTACATACTTGTCTGTACAAGTCTACACATATATATGCTTATATACAAATTTGGATATATGTATGCATGTATGCATGCATATATCTATATAGTCATACACACACATATATAAACATAGAAATATATATTTTACACACATATATACATATGTATATGTATATACACACATGTAATAGTCTGCTTCAGTCAATTAAAAGGCATCTATTGAGCACCTACTATATGCCAGGTATTATGGGTGAAAAGAAAGGCAAAAACATCTCGTGCCCTCAGGAAGCTCATGTTTTAATGGGGCAGACAATATATAAGCAACTATGTGCATACAGAATACATACATGCATATATATTTTTATATGTATATACATATAATTATATATCTGTGTATACACATATAGTATATGTGTGTATATATATACACATACAAACATATATACATACATATATGTGTGTATAGATACAGATAGGTAGAGATAGATAGATAGATGATAGATATATATATATATAGAGAGAGAGATGATAGATAGATAGATATTAGTAGAATTGGCAGATAATCTTAGAGGGATTGTTACTTGTTTGTCCTTCATTCTTGAAGAGGATCAATTACACCAGGATGGTGAAGTCCTGCTTGTAAGTGAATTAGATATAAGTGAGGCAGGGTGTGCCTGCTCACCAGTCTCACTTTCCAGAGTACAGTGGAAAGACATAGGTCAGGACGACTGGCAATGAATGTCCCTGGAGGCAGTGGGAGACCCTGGCCTTTTTATAACAAGTTCTTATTCAGGTCTTAGTTTGTCTGAGGCAATGTTCATTCAGTTATTAAAGGCTAGGTAAGAAAGGAGGTAAAAGATGGTCTAGTTTCCCTTCACAAAAGAATTAATCAGGGAGGAAGAGACCTTCAGAGTTTCTGGCCAGAACAGGAACAGTTGCTATTCATACTCACTCTGAGCCACCAAACCCAAACAATGAACAAGTGAGGCTTGAACTGGGACCTATTATTGGCCAATCAGTGGAAATCAGAGCAATCTGGCTTCAAAGGAGGCTGGGAAAGTCTTCTTACAGTAGATGCTTCTTTCAAGAAATATTTTGCATCAAAAAATTTCAATGCAACCACAGAAATTAGGCAGTCCTTTGGAGTTCCGTTCCAAGGGGTCTCATCTAAATATCCAAAATTATTTTTAAAATATTCTAAATCAGTGATTCCAAACAGAAGCCAGTAACATTAGCAACTTTTGGCGGGGGGGTGTTCTGGAGGAAGACAAGTGTCAAGAAGGACTTGAGTTCAAGTCCTTCTTGACTCCTACTGGTTATATATCTTTTAACATCTCAAACCCACAGCCAAGCCAAGATTCTCCATTAGAGAGAAATTGCAGATGTGTACTGGTTAAAGGAATTCCTACATGGGGTGTATCTAAATACTTCACCTCAAAAACTATCACTTACATTCATGAATTTTCCTCTACCTTCATAGGTACCATATGATCCCTTGCTTCATGAATATACTGTTTAACAAATTTCTAGATATCTTCCCTGATTCTAGATCTTACACCTAACAGTCTATCCTGAGTCATTTTCAAAAACTTCAAATGATTTCAGTGACTTCATTTTTCCTGTTGTTTGAAGCCTAAACCCCTTGCTTTTAAGGTCCACCATGCTGTGCCTTCTGTTCAACCCACCCAAACTTACCTTTTACTGCACATAACCTCTACCCTTGTCAAACTGATCTACTCACCTTCAGACGACTGGTGCATATTTATTCCTTAACATTGTGCAAGATCTCATGTCTCATTGATCTGTAATGCTCTCTGCCATCTAAATCCCCCAAATTCTTCAAGATTATAATATAAAATCCATATCCTCCAAAACCTCTACCCTGACTACTCAGTCTCATCGAGTCTGTTGCACACAACTTAGCATTTAAGAGTTCGTGCCCTAGTGTTCACTTATCAAACTGGACATATTTATTAAATACATGAAATTTTCAGATATTGTCCCAATAGGATTAATGCACTATTTCATGGGCCTTAGCCTTATCCTGCTCAAATCTTATCATTTCTACTGCAAACATCTCTCAAATAAGACTTTTTTCTCTCTATGCACATGCCTACTTCAGAGCCTTATTATCTCTTACCTGAAATACTACAATAGTCTTTGAATTAGTCTCCTTGCTACTCCAATTCTTTCTCTTCTTAGCTATAAAATGATTTTCTTTTTAAAGGAATATATTTTTATTGTTTTTACATTACATGGATTTTTCTCAGAAAGTCATCCTTCATAACTATTTTTTAAAAATAATAGATGGAAAAGATGGGAAAGTCAACAAAACTGATCAATACATTAAAATTTTAAAATTTTCTGTTATTTGAAATGTTCCACAGTCAGGAATGCCCAATTCTGAAAAGAAAGGGAGAAGATGTCTTCTGGTATGTCTTCTTTGGGGCCAAGTTTGTACTTCATAAATCTACAAAATTCAGTTTCAATTTTTTTGTGACTATTCTTTACATTGTTGTAGTTACTGGGATATTAATTTACTTGACTGCTTACTTCATTTTGATAAGTTCATATGTCTTTCCGTTGTTCTCTGTATACATTATGTATTTTTGTATACATTGATAATCAAATTTAATTAATTATGTAACATTAGTTAGTAACATTATTGTAGTCATATACCACAATCCATTTATTCATTCCTTGCTTTATGTACATCCACTTTGTTCCCAGCTATTTGATACTACGAGAAATAATGTTAAAAATGTTTTGAAGTGTGGAGAACCTTTCATTTTGTCAATGATCTCTTTGGAATAGATGTCTAGCTATATACTATCTGGGTCAAAGTGTATGGACATTTCAGTTACTTCACCATTACTGTAATTTCTTATCAAAAAGTTCACAACTCCCCCATTACTTACCTATCTCTTTAAACCCATCTAATACTGACTATTTCTAGCTTTTGTACTCCACTACTTTGTTGGTATGAGCAGAAACCTCAGAATTATTTCCATTTGCAATACTTATATTATTAGTTATTTGGAGCATGTTTTCATATGGTTATTAATAGCTTGCAATTCATGTTTTGAAGATGGTTCATATTGACCATTTCTTTGTCAGGGAATGGCTTTTGGTCAGTAATTTTTTTGCAGCATACATTGATCATGTCAGACCTCTATTTAATAAGCTCTAAGGGCTCTCTACTGCTTCCATAACGATGTATTAACTCCTCTACTTAGCCTTTGTAGCCTTTCCCAACCTATTTCCTTTCTACCTTTCTAATTGTCTTATACTTTACTCCTTACAGTATACTCTGTGGTCCAATTACACTAACTTACTTTCTGTTCCTCTAATAGGACACTTCATCTTCTGTTTCTGGCCCTTTGTACTGGCTATTTTCCCCATTCTTAGAATTCTCACACTCCTCATCTCTACCTCTTATTTGTTCTGGTTTCCTTCAAGCTTTATCTTAGTCCTACTCAAAGCCTTTCCTGATCCCCTCAAGTGCTAGGTTCTTCCTCTCTGAGATTACCTCTCATCTATTCTGCAAAAAATCTCCTACCTACGTAATTATTTACATGTTGTCTTCCCCATTAGAATGGAAGTTCCTTGAGGACAGGAGCTCTTTATGTCTTGCTTTGTATCCCTGGAATTTAGCTCCATAACTCATACATTGTTGTTGCTGTTATGTCTGACTCTTTGGGACCCTGTGGACCACACTGTCCCATGGGGTTTTCTTGACTAAGATATTGGAGTGGTTTGATGTTTCCTTCTCTAGTGGATTAAGGCAAGCAGAGGTTAAATGACTTGCCTAGGGTTCCATAGCTAATAAATGACTGAGGCTGGATTCCAACTCAGGCTTTCCTGATTCCAGTTCCAGCACTCTATCCACTGGACAACCTACCTGCCTCTATGATAACCTCTATCAAACTCAGATAGAAATAAGGCCACTGATCCATACCCAATGATTCCTGCAGATCAAGTATTGACTTAGTTTTAAAATGTAAGGTTATCTATGTTTTGTTGTACTTTTCTTTATTTTGTTAAATATTTTGCAATTATATTTTAGTCTGGTTCAGCTTGTACTCTGAAACGTTGCAGGCTGCATGTAGAAGTTCTGGACTACATTAACATAGTCCTTTGTGACAAAGCAGGAAATATGTATATATATACTTGCAATAAAATACATCTACATGGATATACACATAAATGATGTTTATATGTGTATTTATGCAAATAGGTTTGTGAGTACATGTGTATAATATACATGTCCACATACAAATAGATAAGTGTATTTTAGATTTATGTGATATGTGTGTATGTATTTATGAGCATGTGTCTATGTTTGTATGTATACGTGTATATACCTATACATAGACACCCACATACATGTGCATTTTAGCCATATAGATATGGTATATTTATGCACATATATATGTATATATACATGTATACATGTGTATAAATATATTCGCTTATACTTACATACACCCACATAAGTGTATTGTATCCCATCTATGAGATATTAGTGCAAACTTCGGTGGGCCCATACACTTCTCTAACACCACTTGGAGGAAGTAAATTTACTAGATCATGTTCACATAAGGAAGTGTGAGGCTGAGACCCTGTATTGCCAAAGCAATGTTCATAGCGCTGGTGGTAACTATGAATATGCCAACATAGTTCTCAATTGCAAAATGTAAAAGACTCTCCTTATAGAAGGCAGAAGAAAAACATTTATTTAAACACCAGAAAGACAAATTCCAGAACCAGAAAGCAAAATCTGTCTTTGTGACCAAGAAGTAAATAAACATGATCACAGCAGGGGGCAAATCCATTCTCAAACCTCCCCTCCCACGGTCAGGGTTTTCTCACTATTAACTGTCACAATGTATCAGTTGGCTTCTGTCAGTTGGCCTGTGTTCTATCCCATCTGACTTGACCCCACTCCCAGTTCCACTCCACCCTTCCTGTTCTGCCTCTTCAGCAAGCTCCTCCCACCACCTGTGACTTAGGCTTCCAGGGGACTTAAGCAAATCACATGGGCCTATTAACTAATGAGAAAGATATTTCCATTTAAATTACTATTACAGACCCTGGTCAAATTTCTCAAGCTGCAAAGCTTTTCTGACTCCAAAATCAGCTGTTTCCATGCTATGGAGTCGTTTCCTGTTTCATAAATTCCCTGAAGTTCATTGCACTGAAGATTCTGCTGTAGTAGGACTGGGAGCCAGGAGACCTGGATTCACATCACAGTTCTACTGTGTGAATTTGGGAAAGTCACTTAAACTTCGTGTCTCTGTTTCTTCTTCTATAAACAGGAGATAGCAACTGAAGGAACTAACTCCTAGGGTTTTTCATGCAGATTATACATAACTTTGTAAGAAGAACTATACAACTGTTTGTTTTTATTATGTCCTCCAAAGCTGTCTAAATTAAAATATGTAAGATAGCACACTGAACTTGAGAGTCAGAAAGACCTGAGTTCAAATTCTACCTCAGATATCTACTAGTTAGCATGACCCTGGGAAAATCACTTAATACATCTCATATTCATTTCCCTCGACTCTAAAATATGTGTTTTATATGCCTGTTGAGGAGATCTAAGCAATAAAGCACTATATATGCTGTTATTATCTCTGATGCTAAATGATGTTAACCTTTCTTATATGGTGGGGGTTCAGTGGTTAGAATGCTGGCCCTAGAGTCAGGAAAACCCAAGTTCAAATCTAGCCTCAGACACTTACTAGCTGTGACCCTAGACAACTCACTTAACCTCCTTTTGACTGTATTCTCATCCATAAAATCGGTACAACATTAGCACCCACATCTCAGGGTTGTTATAAGGATCAAACGAAATAATATTTGTAAAAAATACATAACAGTGCCTGTCACCTACTAGGTGCTATGTGAATACTTACACCCCACCCCCATCTTCCTTCCTTTTATTGAATTTACTTTTTTTATTTGTTGAATCACACTTTCTGTTTTTTATTTTGACAAAGTCACACTTATCCTTCTTGAACCAGTTTGAACTAAGCCTGCATGCATAAGGCTAGGCTCTAAAACAGTGGTGGCCAACTCAGATAGAAAGGGATCCCTGTAGGATACATTAGAAAACTATAAGGTAACATAACCTATGTTGTATTATATTTTTATTTTCCTTAATCATTTCCCTGTTACATTTTAATCTGTTTAAGGCTACACTGAGGAATCCATTTGAGGGTGTCTGGGTTCCTTGGCGCTTTGGTTCTAAAAGACCCACAAAGAGGATACTTCTACAAATGATTGACTTTACTGAAGAAAAAATGAGAAATGGGGGAAGTAGGCGCATATAGTCTCCTCCCCCTCTTTATTCTCATCTTTCTCCTCTTTTTCCTCTCTCTTCTCTCTTGTTTTATGAATTTTTCATTTCCATTTCCATTCCTCAAAGAAACGAGGGGAGGAGCCAAGATGGTGGAGTAGAAAGACACACATGTGCTAGCTCCAAAACCACAGCCTATAAAATATCTGTAAAGAAGAACTCCTAACAAATTCTGGAGTGGTGGAAGCCACAGAACAACAGAGTGGAAGAGATTTCTGTTCCAGAAAGACCTGAAAAACCCTCATCAAAGATCCATCGCGCATAGGACCAGGGCAGAACCCAGCCCTACCTTGGCTGCGCAGCCCTGAAACAAGCAGATCTGAGCAGGCTTCAGGGACGGAATCTCCAGTGGCCACGAAGGTCCCTCCACCCACAGGTGCACAGGTCAGTGAGAGAGACTTCTGGGCTGTCTGAGAGGGGAGTGGGGTGTCTCTATAACTCAGGCCCACTCGGAAGACAGCAACAGAGGCAGTGGTGGCCAGGGGCTCCCAGAGCAGGCAGGACCTCAGATCCATTACTGAAGGTCTCTGCATAAACCCCTGAGGGAACTGAGCCTGGGAGGCAGCCCTGCCCCCACCTTAGAACCTGAATAGAAGCCAGACCTGCCACTGAAAGCCCTGAGGCTAGGGAGCAGCATTTGAATCTCAGACCCCAAGCACTAGGTGGGTGGTTCTGGAAGTGAGGCGGGGCTGGAGAGGAATCTCAAAAGTCAAGTAACTGGCTGGGAAAATGCCCAGAAAAGGGAAAAAAAATAAGACCATAGAAGGTTACTTTCTTGGTGACCAGATAGTTCCTCCTTTCCTTTCAGATGAGGAAGAACAATGCTTACCATCAGGAAAAGACATAGGAGTCAAGGCCTCTGTATCCCAAACATCTGAAATAGGTATTCAATGGGCTCAGGCCATGGAAGAGCTCAAAAAGGATTTTGAAAATCAAGTTAGACAGGTAGAGGAAAAACTGGGAAGAGAAATGAGAGAGATGCAAGAAAAGCATGAAAAATGGGTGAATACCT